>JAOSBM010172418.1:0-10262 GCA_027568955.1 Erythroxylum tenue | reverse complement strand
CCCAAATAACAGAGCACATGTCTATATATATATATTTCCTATATATGTAAATTAATTTCTGAGTTGGCTCTCTATCAATACTCCCCCATCAGCTTCACCTTGTCCTCAAGGTGAAGGTCGAGAGAATCCAGCTTCCACTTCAGTTCCGTCCAACTCCTCCTCCCGTTCGGTTTCTTCATCCATGGCTGCCAGGACTTGGAACTCTACCTTTTTGCATCGATGGCCTGGGCTGAATTTCTCATCACATCGAAAACAAAGTCCCTTCGCCTTTTTATCTTGTAACTCACCTACTGTCAGCCTCCTAAATCCTCCCATATTTGAGTCTCTACTTCCTTCTATATTTTTATGCCTTGTCTCCGTAGGGACCCGATTATTAACGAGCTCCTCCCTTCGTATATGATCCACTCTTTGCCCCGATGACCCCCATTTCGAGTCTTCTCCTCAGCGGCTCCAGCATAGTTCACTCATACATCGGAATTTCTCCTCCACTTGCTGGGATAATTCCATCATTTCCGCCAGATTCCTAGTCTTGAGAATCTGCACCTCCAATCGGATTTCTTCCATCAACCCATTCATGAAGGTACTCTCCAGTACCGCATCTGGTAGTTCTGGGAGTGGAGCCGCAAGTTCCAGAAACTTACTAGTGTACTCCCTCACCGTGCCGACTTGTCTCACCGCTAATAATCGTTGGCACTGGGTTCCCTCATGAGCTGGTCAGAATTTCTGCGTCACCAACTTCTTACACTCCTGCCAGTCGACGATGGGTCGTCGGCTCTCTACCCATCGGAACCAGGTTAGCGCGTCGCCCTCCAAACTCATACCCACGAGCTCCATCTTCTCCACTTCGGTGAACCCTCCGACTGAGAAGAATCGTTCAGCCCTGTAGATCCACCCATCGGGATCGGTTCCTCCGAAGGTGGGCATTTCTATTCTTCGTGTCCGACAGTCTCGTCGGAACTCTCCTTGGCGCGCGAACCCAGGTGGCGGTTCAACTCAGAAGCTTGCTTCGTTGTGCCAATCGTTACTTTCAAAATGCTCCTCCGGTGCTAATGGAGCTTTCCCCAGATCCCTCCTTCGACTGGGCTCGGGTTGTGGCTCTTCGGGTGGGCGCTCAACGGGTCGGGTCTCTACAGTACCGCCCTCAGTCTTTTTCCACGTTTGCAGCACCGACAACATCATACTTCTTATTTCTGACCTCAAGCGTTCACCTATTTCGCGATTCACCTCCTCCATCTTCTTCTGGAGCTCCAAGCCATGTTCGTCCATGCGCCTCTGCCAGTCCTGAGTGGAGCGACTGAGTTGCTGCTGGAATTCTTGGTGAGCTTGGCTGATCGATTTCTGCATTTCTTCTCCATCTCGTCGCCTTTCTTCTCTCAACAGTTCCAGCTCCTTCTCCAGCCCTTCCATCCGGTTATCAGCCTTCTTAGCAGCCATTCCTAGGACCGATGCTCTGATACCAGTTGATAGGATCCAGCAAATAGGTAAGGAAAATATGTATGTTTCTATAGATTCAGTAACCGAATACAATGATAATCTGGTTTCGAGGACCAGGAACCTCCAACCTAGGGCTCACATGTTTAAGTTTAAAGATGTATGAGCTTTACTCTTTATGTAGTAATGCCCTGTTAAATATGCTCAGGAAGGAGAAGAAAAGTTTAGGAGACGTGTGAAGCAGTACGTTGGTATATGGTGTTGTGTGGCTAGTCACACTCCTGGACATGTATATTACGACATGTACTGGGATGAGAAACCCAGCTGGAAACCAATGCCACCTCAAACTCCAAAAGACGACCACCCGCCATGGTGAGGCCTGGTTCTCATGCCTATGTATGTCATGATATCAGAATGAAAACCGACATCAAAAAGGACATCCAACAATCGTATACATAGAACTCTTAAAATTAATATTTTAAAAAACAATTCTTATTTAAACATAATTTAATAATAAAGCTAATATTAATATAATAACAATAAAGGCTTATACTATAAAAGAAATTTAAGGGATTTATTATTAAAATTTTATAAAATGTTTTAAGAATAAATTGATATATTTTACCTAAAGAACAAGTAAATAGTAATACCAAATCGTTTTATTAAAATGGATAAAATAGGAAATTAAGTTCAGCCGATGTGTTAGCACATAAACCAATTTAAAGCATTACGTGGAGCCCGCCATATATTGTCACGTTAGGAGGTCAAACTCTAAGAAAATCATAACAGAAGTGTGGTATTGTCTACTCCAAGTTTAGCTCTTTGGTCCGACCGCCATGGCAACTTCTTATCTAGCCTTGTTATTGTCGTTCAGAGGACCTGAATTATACAGACAAGGAACTTTTCTGGTTCTCTCTGCACCTTTCAACTTGTCTTTAATTGGTTCTTTAACTTTCACCACTCGATTGAATACGACTCCTCAAATCGTGTGCTCAATTTCTATCTCAAACCCATAAGTAAAAACTGGACGACCTGATGATCAAGTTGCTTCTATTTTGTTTAAGGTAAGACCTAGTTGGATGAAAGCCTTGTATCTGCATGTTAAGTGTGAAACATGACTTTTGTGGCTTTGGTCATGCATTTTTTTGAGTTGTCATATTAGTGAACATTGTAATTACTAATTATTGATTGCTGAAGATAATTTATAATGTAGGTGTTTGAAGTTCATATTTTGAGTTGTTTTCTTGAAATCTGAATATAAAAATGCACATTAGGTTGCCGGAACAGATGGCGGAGTTTGACTGGGTAAAGAACAACACCAAGAAGTGATTGATGTTGCTCAAGAACTGCAAAAATATTATGTTCCTGAACCTGTGAAATGCCCACTTATCTTTGGAGGTGAAGTTCTGAATATTCGCAAAACACAAACCTGTATTTGTCTTCACCATTTCTTTCAAGTTTTGGGTCCAGTATTGGTTACCCTTTTCTCTTAAAGTAGCAATTCACTGATTTCTGAGCTTAATTGGTCTAATTCAGAGTGGGATGTGGCATACTGTTCAAGGTCAACTTCACCTAGTAGTGGGTATAAGAGGGCATTGGGACGCGTCTTTTTCATAACAAAAGAAATGATTTAGGTTGTTGAAGCTCCTGACATAGTGAGAAACAAGGTGGCTTTTTTTTTCTATAGGTTCCTGAACGGAGAAGTCTCTTTAAAATGTACTTCTTTGGTGCCCCTAATTAGGAGTAAAATAGGAAGTGAATGAATTTAGTTATCCACCATGATTCACATCCCCATCCAGGATAAAATAATCTGAATAAAACTCCTTTTTCAAGGCATATCATAGCCTTTCTGTGATATAAAGATGTCAACTTTCATGTCTTTAGACCTTATCTTCAACATAAACCTGTATTATCAATGACAAGACCTCGACGTAATTGCTCTTTTTTTACACACCTACATGTAGGTAAATTGAAGGCTTTGGATGATAGCTAGATTCAGGTCATATTTGAACCACTGCAATTTAAGGTGGGAGCCTTGGAGTTCTATGTAATGTATACATTCGAGATGAGAACAAACACTTTTGAGTTATATCTTGGTGCTTGCATTGAGAAAGCTTTATCTTCAGGAATATCATATTTAATTCCTCCATGTTCCCTACTGTTTTTGTTTCTTCCATCGATGTCAAACCATTGGCAATAGACCAAAAGAACCCATTGATATTGCTTGTTTATTAATAACTGCTTTCTAAAACTCGAATGATTGTTATGTATCCAAAAGTATGTTAGATACATAAATCTTCCATGATCAGAATGATAAAGCGCAATTTTGGATATCAAGACGGCAAATGTATGGTCTAGTCTATTGATAGCGGAGGAAACCCCTGATTTTAGGAGCCTTTTCTAAGCATATAAATCTAGAATTCATTGTAATTACCGAAGTTTGAATGTTAACTTTCATAAGAACTTTCTCTCACCAGACTTGAGTTTACATCATAGTATGAACAGGTGTTTAAATTTACAGACCAAACTTCTTTGGTCTCAAATACGTGGATGAGCTTTGCCGTAGACCCGGCATTGCAACTTGTTGCTATTGTTTTGTTCTTTTCTCTCTCTCTTTTTTTTTACTGTCTATTTCTGCCTCCTCCTGAACTTTTCTCAGATTTTCCATTTCTTCCACTGTTGTTGTTTTCTCTTCCTTCTGTTTTTTCTTGTGCTTCAACATGGATGTGTCTGAATCTTTAACTGAAAAGAACATCGGTCCGAGCTCGGCCAACCATTGGGGCTCCACTACGGTGGCACACTGCATGTATTCCTTTGTTGTCAAAATCAACTCATAATAAACAACATAATATGGTGCATAAACCAATCTACATAGAACACTGCTTAGATGTAAATGGCATGGCATCCCACTTCTACGATTAACATACTTGCCAACACCTTTTAGTTCGCTGAATTATGAAAATATGCAGAACAAATAGCCTTCCATATAATGTCCCATTCATATCCACAAGATGTTAATGGTATTTTCAATGTCTTTAGGATATCCAAGACCTAGGATCTGACTTCCCTAGCCTTACGTAATCCCTTAGCATGCAAAAAGTGATCATTATATCAATATCCCCGATATTGGTGTTCTTTCCATTGTAAGTAGACTTTAAGCAAGTTCAGATGGTCAGACTTGGGAATAAAAAATTTCTCTGTTGTAGCATCACTCTCCTCCGCCCTATCCTTTGGTCGGAAGAATACAGATGGCATTTAAAGCATTGAAACAATTATCAAAAACTCATTTAAAAACCCTAGTTGTTCACCCATCAAAAGCATCTTAGCAAGTGGGGGGGTCTAACGGGAACTCAACCATTTTCCAGCCTATATCAATCAGGTCTCTTACATTGTTAAGTGCGCCCAAGATCCATAACTGGTACATGGAATTAAGAGTGTTATCATGTGGAGGTGGATCTATAGAGTCAAAATTCAGCAGGTTGTCAACTTTAAAAGACTTGAGCAACAACACGACATTGCCAAGGTTTGTCCATTGGATTTCTGGCACTTCGCTGGGCAGCATCTCATTAAGGTATGCACTTTTTGTATAAAGCCTATAGTGCACTTTCTGTATAAAACCTTTAGCAAGTACCTAGGCCAGTTCTTCCAGCACATCCAAAATGTTGATCAGCAGCAGCACGGCTAATTGGGAAAACTTGGAGAGCATCTATACCCATCCTAGGGTTGTACACCTTCATTTTACCATATCCTGAATCAATGAAGTAAAAAATTTCATCCACAATCAAAGATGTCTCAGCAATATTAGTTGCAACTAGGCATTTCCGGGGCCCAAATTCAGCATTTTGGAATATCTTTGCTTGCAAATCAGCTAGAAGTTGAGAATATATGGGAAGTATCAAGAGTTTGGGAATTGTTTTCTTGGTTGAGGATATAAGTTGTTCCATGCGCTCTGCAAAGGCATGACATATCGTCTCAATCTCATCTTGACCGGTCATGAATATTAGGATGTCACCTGGAGGACTGGTAATGTGAATAGTCATCACCCGCTTCACTGCAGCTTCAATATAATCCTCACAAGGAGTTTCACTGTACAAAGTGTTCATAGAGAAAGTTCTCCCAGGAATGTTAAAAATAGGTATGCTGCAACACATTTGAAAAATCATTAATCAATTTACCTCCCAAAAAAATTTGAAAATTTATGGGCATTTAAAGTTGCGGATGTCACAATGAGTTTGAAGTCTCGACTCGCTGGAACCACCTTTTTAAGGATCCCAAACAGTACATCAGTGTTTAAGGACCTCTCATATGCTTCATCCATTAAAACAACACTACAACCATGAAAACGATATTTAGTGATCTTTCTCTACAAAAATACAAAACAATAATGGAGAGTCATATGACCACATACCGATACTTGTCAAGGTCAGAATCATTGAGTGTTTCATGCAAAAGCACTCCATCAGTCATGTACTGCAAAAATTGTGTAAGAAATTTGAGAATGCAACATTGTGATATTTTTAGAAACAAGGGTAAATGAACCTACAACAACATAAATTTCGCCCTATCTTGTGTTAAGGAAAAAATAAATATCTTTTCACTATAATAATGTGCATTCTTTGTAATCAAATGGATGAGACTAGGGATCATATTCTTTTCGAGTGTGACTACTCCACAGAAATTTTGACGAAGATCCTTAGACTGAGTACAAAAGCTCATCTGCCGAACAGACTCTATGAGCTTCTATTGGCGTTGCCCCACCTATCTGTCTCTAATTTTGACTGAGCAGCTATCCTCATTTCAGTAGTTACTTGCTCTCAAGAAATTTGGAAGGAAAGGAACCTACGAAGGTTCCAGCAGAAGACTACTCCCCTATCCTCTACCCTAGAGCTTATCATAAAAAGCATCATAGAGCAGCTGATCTCTACTCAGCTGCACTCCAAATGTAGTAGGAGACTAGCTCTCACTTGGAGAGTCTAGTCTCCAAAAAGGTTGACCACATATTATCTGTATGGACAAGTTCAGTACTAACCTTTATCCTAGCTGTCTCCCCCTCCGACTCCGACCGATCTTGAGCTTCTAGTAGCTGGCAATTGAGGAAGACCTGTGCAATATAGGGAAGCCCCATCTCTCCCTACCGGCTCTCCTGCAATACAACCAACCATCGTCAACTCTGAGCAGTCTCTCCTGCTACACACTCATTAGGACTTACCGTTGGTCCTTCTCCCCTTATGCGGTAGACGAAGAAGCTCGGGTAGCGTCAGCATCGTTGTCTCGCTCACCCCCGACTTTCCGATTCGAGTAGCTACTCGCTGGTGTCGCAAAGGCATCGATTAGTTTTGCCCTAATTGGAAGTTTCCCCTTGCTTAAGTGTAGCCGGTTCATGTGTCCCGGTTTAATTTGCTTATTCTTGTTTGTGTTAAAATGCAAACGAGTTGGGCGTGAGAGTTTACCAAGGTTGAGAGACTTATGTACCATTCTTTACTACTAATGCAATACTTTTAAATTCTCAAAAAAAAAACTACATCAGTGCTCCAACACCATGCATGCAGAATTTGAGAAAGCAACAGTTTAATATTTTCAAAAGCAAAAGTTCGATGAACCCTATAATAACATAATTTGCTTCCCGACTGTGCATGCAAATTTTGAGAATGCAAAATATTTTAAGAATTAAAGGCTGAATGAACCTAAAATAACATAAATTGCCTTTTAACCTTCTTTTAGGGTATATATAGCAACACAAACTGAATCTTATTTCTGGTAAAATAATCATCCAACAAGCAACATCATTATCAAGTTTAATACGTTCACTATCAGAGACCAACAATTTACCATACCTTAATCACATCTTCAAAATGAATCACCCAATTCAGTCTCCATCTCTTCAATAACTCTTTTTGCAACACTCATAGCTGCCATACGCCTTGGTTGGCTGTAACTCACCATACCCGTTTTTGTATACCTATCTTTATAAAGATACTGTAAACAAGATTACACTTTCGATTCAGTATTTTAGTTCGTAAAAACATATACACTCTAGTTCTTCAAAGTAACAATAGAATTCTATAAGGAAATAAAAAATGTAGAAACCTGTGTCAGTTGGGTTGTCTTCCCAGAACCAGTTTCTCAAACCACGACAACTACCTAATTTTTGCAAATTATCTATCCAATGCACATTCAGAAAAGACAATAAGATAGTTAGACAAAAGGTGTATACATTACAAAGTGAAAATAACAGTTGGAAACTAAAAAAAGAAAGTAAAAATCAAACTGTAAGAAATGGCTAATGGGCCAATTATATGAAATTACGTTTCCCAGAATCAGAAAAGTTGAAGAACTAGTCAGAAGTAGCAAATTTCACTAGTAAGAAATAAAAAAAGAAAACAGAGAATCAATACAAAAAAAGGACTTTCTCAAACTTGTAGTAATTCATCTCTTACTGAAAATTTGGGCAGATATTGCCATTGCTCTGCTAGGGATTTTGACATTGCAAAATCACTAACAGCTTCTCCTTTCTTCATATGCTGTGCAAATTTTGCATCTTGCTTAAAATTTACTTCACCTTCATCACCTACTGCAGCAGTATCTGCATCAACCTAGGATCACAATGTAAAGAAAAAAGAAAAAAGAAATTTTAGTTATATCCAAAAACAAATTTGCAAATTTATTGTTTGATAGGATACTTAAGTATTATACCTGATCAGTTGTTTTCTCAACACCAAGAATATCACCAAGTTTTGAGACAACAAGCTCCCAAAAGCGCTGGCGGGACTTATTCATACTTTGCTTTTCATGAACTACCCTAACCAGATCTGATCCTTTGCGTGAAATAATAGTCATGTCTGACGTGGGACGACCTTTTACCGGCATTACTAGCTCAGCTTGTTTGGTGAACACAACTCTTCCATCAAGGAAAGGGGTTTCGTATCTACCAAAGGAGATATGTGAACAGTTCACACAGAGAGTAAAATAATTTGTCTTCCATTAATAAATTAAAATACAAGGCTTGTAACAAAGTTCTCTTACCATGTATAAGAAGAATAACTTTTCGCTCATCTTCATCATCAAACTCAGTCTGGACCTCAGTACCTTTAATAGCTCCAGATCTCAAAAGTTGTCTATCTTCCCATTGTGCATTATCAACAGTAAGCTGAGACAACTTTTTGCTTTGAGCAAGTGAAATTTCGGTGCGATCTCTTTGAACCTACGTTATGAATTTAAAATTAGCAAATATGTCCAATGAATGTAAATGGAGACAATGAAAAACAAAACAATTTACACAAGCATCACTTGTTTGGTTTCTATTCAACAATGAACTTACAAAGTATTTCCTATTATATCCTAAACTTTCCCCACTGGATTGGATATTTCCAAAATGCATGAGGCAAAATCATGACTTCTCAATTCCTAATGCCAACCGCGTTATATCAGTTCATTACTAGTGTTAGCAAAGATTAGCATGAAAATAGAGGCTCTTTGGATCCATCATATTGAATACTAATAACAAGCTCTAAGTGCATAGGAGTTGTAAATCATTGTTTTATTATATCCTACAAATCAAGATATAGGTACAACATCTAAAGGCTGACACAAAATGAGACAGGAAAAGATTAGTCCAAGTATTTCACATACCAATCTTTTGACCAACTCTGCCTCTTTTTTTTGGAATGAAGCCTCGTTACCAGGAAAAAAAATGACCAGCTATCTGTATCAAACAAAATACTGCCTTCTTCTCTGTCATACCTATCAAATGGAATTCAATCAAGAAATTTAGCGTTAAGATATGACATGTGTTCTCACAATCATATGAGTCTTCGGTGGAAAAATTGCCAACCTCGATCAAAATCATATTCCATTTGAATCCGTATGCTTTCGCAAATTTCATGATTGTGTTGCTCAAACAAATGAGTTTTCTCAGCTTCTTCATCTTGTGCGACAAATCAGATAAGAACAGAATATAACTCTGCTTATCACATTGCGAACACCATCGATCAGGGATTGAGGGCAGCAATCAAGACATGATTCAAAGTTCATTTTCTGAGAGAATAATTAAAGACAAGGAAATTGGTTTTAGTCAACCAAAATTTACCTCCAATGTTTGGGAACTTGCTGTAGAAAAGGAAAGATGATTGGACCTCTCACCCCACTCCAGAGCTAGAAGACTTTGCAGAAGATCCAGATGCACAAATAGGACCGGGAGATGGAGTAACGTGATCCCAAGGAGAATCAGCATAACCTACATTTTTTAATGTAAAATTTGTAAACGTGAGACGGGATGCATAACCTAAACAATCAAATGACAAGAAAGATAAAAGACAATTAAAATACCAGAAAAATGAGGTGTTTGGCCATCCAACCATGGGGAAACTAATCGTGCATCAGGTGACGCTCCAATTAGCATTAGGGATGGTGAAAGTTGATGGCATCTACTGCTGTTAGAGTAATTATCCCTACGAGGTGTTTCTTCCCATTCCCATCTTCCATCATCCCAATCAGATCTACCTGCAAAATCAACATCTTGCGATCAGAGTGGGCAAGAGGTCAGAAAAGTCAGGTTATTTTACCCAATTCACTTTCTCTATCACCCTTCCTTCCCTTGCTGCACAGAGTTGGTCCATGCTTCCTCTTTAATGAGTAGTTCATAAATGCGTTCTAAAAGAAGTCTGAAAAATGCCTAGAAAGTTCAAAATCTAAATGAACAAAAAATCCTAGAATAAGGGAATAGAAGATACCTGGTGTCCTTTTTAAGTCAATTACAATGCATTTATGTTGGACTTAATTTTGGTTGATTTGTGAAATTTGTGTTCAAATATTGATGGAATTACTTGTTAAAT
>JAOSBM010172361.1:0-10265 GCA_027568955.1 Erythroxylum tenue | reverse complement strand
ACCACAAATTTCTCACCTTCAACACCCACTGCAACCACAACCTCATTCACTACCTGATATGGCGTTCGGAGGAGTTGGAAATGTCACCGTCGAGGCCCCCCATTGTCGGTTCTTATGCCAGCGATTTACAAGGGAAAGGAGGGGCTGTTTTCATCCGACGCCTTTCCTGCCTTGCCGTCGTCCCTTGTGTCGCCGCCGGTAGCTGCGCCATCGCTTGATCCACCGGCGTTTCCTGCTTTGGCCATTGCTGGTCTCACCGGTGTGGAGCTGCTCCAAAGATTTTTTAGGGTTAAATTTTGAATTTTTGCAAAATGGTCCCTCATTTTTTTATTTTTTACGAAATGGTCCCGGAAATTTTGGAATTGGCGGTACTGGTCGGTACTGACCGGAATTCATGGCCGGAACCCTTATGGCTGTTCCGGTACTGGTTTCTGGCCGGAATGGTATGTTCTGGCCGGTACCGGCCGGAATGGTACAAAATCCATACCATTGGTCCTTACCCCGCTTGTACATGTCTTGGCGCGATTGCCATAACTTTTCCTATAAATGTTAGATTGCTTTCATTTTTTTCCATTTGAAAGAGGACATCGAGATCTACAACTTTTATGAAGACCTTGAAGCGAGATTCGACTTCTAAAAGGAAAAAAAATCGCGATTTACCTTGAAGCGAGATTCGGCTTCTAAACGGACAAGCATGTCTATTTAACGGACATAGACTGGCCAAACACCCCTTTTTTACCCAAGAAGGTCCGTTTCCGTTTAACGGATATACACTGGGATGAGGGTCCTTTTTCACACAATAAGGTCCGTTAAACGGACCTAATGTCCGTTAAACGGACATGGGTGACCCAAACCTTCTTCCAAAGCCTCTCCAAAGCTTCCAACATATATACTCATAATCTCCCCAAATTCAACCCTTCAAGTGTAATAACACTCCTCAAACATCCAATTACCAATGTAAATGCATCAAACTCCAAAATCTCAACTCCAATAACTCATATTAAACACAAACTTTAATCATCCACCATAGCTATCAAGTTCATGTCTCCCATACAACATCATCACTTATAATGCTCATAACTCTCAACTTCAACATGCTATTCTAACACAAGAAACCATTGACAATCTCAACAAATAGATTATGCACACCCATCATATTCAAACTTTAAAAAAATCACATAATTATACAAAGGGAACTTTTCAAGTTCTCAATTCATTTCCAAATCAAAATGAAGTTCATACATAGCTTTAATTACATATTGACATTTCATCAAAGTCTCAACACAAGTTACAAAAATAAAATGGATGCTCAATATTTAATATGCTTGTAAAGCTATTCAAAAGTCTAACTACTAACTTAATACAAAAGCTAACTCTCTCGGAATCGTCCAAATGCCTTGCAAGGATTTACTGATCTTCTTGATATGCACCTGAGGAGTGGGAAAAATATTGGGTTGAGCTTCACAGCTTAGTGGCTAAAATATTTATAGCCATTGGCGATGAGCCACACAATCAACCATATATATATATACAAACATGCATATAGGCATACTCATCGCAATGAAAGTTCAACATTTATAATTTAATCCACATTTCATAAGTCAAAACATTATCACATGTGACACATTAGATGCAATTCACTTCAAAGCATAGCTGAGCACATCAAAATGCAAATGTACAACCAATTGGCTCGAGGGTTCCGTGAAACAAAATAGCGAAACCGAAGTTTGTACCGTGAACAAAACGAGTCCATTTTTTAGATCTTGTGGGCCACAAGCGGGCAGTCGGGAGAAGGCTTTACGTCGACGTGCACGTGACTACGAAACGTTTCCTCTCTCGCCCAAACACAACCAATTTTCATGCTCAAAACAATCTTTCATAGTTTCACATTCTCATATTTTTCTTCTTTCCATTTAATCAAAATGCCATGACTTAATTCAACGGCATGAAAAATTCAATTTTGAGAAATTTAGAAACAAAGATAAATTTTGAGAAATTTAGAAAAATTCAAGATCCAACATATTAAGCATCTAAGTTCTACATAAGCAAATCCATAACAAAAAACATTGTTCAACACTTGATTAAACTCTAATCATGCAAATCTAACTACAAGGCAATAAACCCTAACACAGAAGTTCATAACAATGTAGTTAAATTTGATAATGTATAACTACTTCCCTTTGAAGCCCACCAAACTCAAGCCATTGCTACATCTTTAAGAGGAATCGGTGTTCTATCCAAGCATAACTTTGGGACCCCTCACAATTGTAAAGACACCGAGAATATCCATGGCGACGACATCAGATGATGACGGCGAGGATGAAAAATGGATGGGATTAACGGACGAGGTCAAGAGTGAGAGATGGATGATGTGTATGTGTTGGCTCTCTCTTTTCCCTATTCCCCAATGATCTTTTTTATAACCTAATTTAATAGGTTTTTAATTAATGGATCGGTGGGCCGGGTCAAACAGTGAGAGAATTTTCTAAATTTGGTCCGAGTTTTTGACGTTTCGCCACGACGACAGGTAAGTTCGCCACGACATACTTGATCTGGATTCTTCTCCGCGGCGAACTCTTTCCGAAAGTTAAGCCTGTAGCTCATGTCCTCATGTTGACTCCATTTCAGCCCATTGACTCCCTTTTCCTTGAGGTTCCTATAATCAAAAATAGCAATTTGCAGTATCAATTGTTCTAAAAAAAACTAATTAGTGTAATTAGGATCAATTTGTAACAATTTTTACTAACAATTTGCATAAAATAAAAGCAAACACTCAAGAATTAGTTTAAGCATAAAATTAAGAATTAAGAGTCAAAAAGTATATTAAAATTCATAGAAGTGTCGCCAAATTGTATAGAAAACTTGGGCTCAATCAAATTCCCCCACATTTAGACCTTTGTACTCCTGGGCAAAGTTTATAAGAGTCAAAGAGATGCAAGTGCAAAAGAAAAATTTTGACCATGCTTAAAACAATAGTAGAAAATTGGCAAAATTTACTTTCTTAGAAATCAATCAAAGCAGACTGAAAGACTGCTAAGGAAATAAATACTAAAAGAGTTTAATCCAAGAGATTGAAAAAAAGGGATTTCACTCAAGGTAAGGTATTTTCTCTCTTCTCACTTGTGTTTAGGGCTATTTTCACTCTACAATCCGCTTCATCCATTCTCTACCATAAGCTTGTGAAAGTCCTACTCCTCCACTACAAGAACTATAATTTCGAAAATCAAGAGGACTTTTCAGGGTTATAATGTACGAAAGGCTAGATGAAATGGATGGAATGGATGAAGAAAGAACAAGTAGGAATACATGCACTACAATTATGAAATGGATGTTAACAGTTAAACAATATTGACACAAAAATAACACTTTTTTTTCTAACATAAGTATAACGCATACATATATATATTTGATACTGCTTGTACTTTTTTTTTATTGTTTAGAACACATTTGTAGAATTTCTTTTAGCTTGAAATAACTAGAAGAAAATGAAAAATAAACTATTGACACCATATAAAGATGCGTGCATGTGCTCATAAATAATGGCTCAAGGGGCTAGCAATGGATAAGTGTTTGTGGGACTGTGTTTAGGTCAAAGGGTTTAGAAAGAATGCCTCTATCATGTTAACAAAATTCTAGTTCATAAAGCTTTGATTAAGAATTGAAACAAGTTCTAGAGGGATATGAAATAAGCAGATACACACAAGAATTGAAAAAAAATTTAGGCCCAAATATCCTTCCAACAAGGGTAATATCTTAATGAACAATCTCAAGTCTTAAAAACATAAAGTGTCACTTTGTTAGCATACCTTCATTTACTTTGTGTTGAAAATATCGAAAGTAAAATTAGCCAAAACCTACTATCATGAAAAGAATGGTAGGTATTTTCAAAAACTCAAGAATCACTTTGAAACTTATAAATTCTTTGAAAAACAAGAGTGACGAGAGTCGAATGAGGGAGAATTGTTGAATTTAGGCAAAATTTTAAAACGAAATTATTTTCTGCAAAGGTTTGGTGCCGCGACGAGGCCAAAGTTCGTCGCGGCGAAATGTCAGCTTACACACATTGCCGCGACGAAGAAGTAGTTCGCCTCGGGGAAAGACATGCATTTGGCTGTGGCAAAGGTAAAGTACGCCGCAGCGAAAAAGAACAGAAATTCAATTTCACAACCACCAAGTGTAAAATGTTTTGTCAGTATACCTCATTGACTAACACAAACTTGTAAATGGCCAAAATGGAGCAAAAAAAAAAGCAAAATGGGAAAAACTCCCCCACACTTAAACATAACATTGTCCTCAATGGAAAAAAAACAATTAATAGGAAGAAAGAGAGCACCAGAATAACAAAGTTAAGGACAAAAATAAGTATATATCATTGAGTGCAAAAAAGTGTAACATTACAAATAATGAACTGAACTTCCGAGTAATGGACGAAAACAAAAAAAACAACAAAAAGAAAATAAAGAAATAAACACCCAAACAATCCTATAACCGGTCATCTACAGTGTTGGAAGGAGCAGCCCCAGAGGTTCCTTCACTGCCAAGGGAATCATCATCCTCAGAAGGAAGCGGGAAGTGCAGGTGCGCGACAATTAGAGCATCCATCCGCCAGTGATACCATCGATCTTGCTCCTGTCGGGCTACCACTTGTAGAAGAGTGTCCTGAAGAGCATCCACCCTGTGGATGAGTGCTTGGAGAGTAACTAGTTCAGGAGGAGCTGGAGTAGGGGGATAGTCCTTGCGAGGCAAGGCCTCGGTATGGGTGGCAGCAACATCTGGAATAGAGGGGGAATGGGTAGGGGGTGGAGGTGGAGGAGATTGAGGAGGGGGCTGAAGGCATGGTTGCTTGAGGCGTACGTAACAAAATAAAGGGGCTGGGTCGAAATAGCTTTCGTTAATGAATTCTGGGACACTGTGAGTGCATAATAGGTCAATGATGAGATGAGGAAAAATTATGGAGATGGTGAGTTTGGCGGTAATAATTGAATCATGGAGGGCGGTGGCAATGACACAAGCTATGTCGAGTGGCCGACCATTCATAAGAAGATACAAATAAAGAGATTGTTGTTTGGTGACATACGCTAAGTGGGTGGTAGGAAGGATGTTGTTGCTAACTAAATGCAACCAAGGGCGAGCTTCAGGATGGAGATCAGAACGCTTAAGATAGCGTTGATAGATTCTAGGTTGATACCATTCGGCACCCTTAGGATAGAGGGCGTGAAGGACATCGGCCCAGGGATAATCCTGGATTAATTGCTCGAAGTGGCAGCGTACGATAGGAGGGAGGTTAAAATGTGCACGGATGCTAGCAGCGGTGAAGGTCGTAGGAACATTGACAGCCCAGAAATTAATTTCCAAGGTATTATGAAGGCGGGCATAAGTGTAGAAATGACGGACAAATTCATCATTGCCCTGGTCTCTGGGTCGAACTAATCCTGTGAGTTGGGAGTTGATAAGTTGGCAGACAAAAGGATTAGTGTGAGGAGTCAAAGGAAAAGGGCGTTCCCTAATAAATGACCTACCATCAATTTTCTCAGCTAGGGTAGCTTATTCGGGGTTAGTGGAATGAGGGGAATGAGCGCAAGATTGGGATGGTTGGGAAGATGGGGATGAGCTGGAGGAGGAAGTGGGAGAGTGACGGGAAATGTTTTTGGTTCGAGGCATTTCTTGTAAAGACACTGAGAATATCCATGGTGGCGACAACAGATGATGACAACTAGGATGAAAAATGGATGGGATTAACGGACGAGGTCGAGAGTGAGAGATGGATGATGTATGTGTGTCGGCTCTCTCTTTGCCTTTTTCCCCGATGATCTTTTTTATAATCTATTTTAGTAGGTTTTAACTAATGGATCGGTGGGTCGGGTCAAATAGTGAGAGAATTTTCCAAATTTTTTCTGAGTTTTTGACATTTCGCCGCGGCAATAGGTAAGTTCTCCATGGCGTACTTGATTTGGATCCTTCTTCGCTGCAAAAGAATTAATCTTCCTCGCGACAAACTCTTTCTGAAAGTTAAGCCTGGGTTTTTCATGTTTTGCCGCAACGAACATCCTGTAGCTCACGTCCTCATGTTGACTACATTTCAGCCCATTGACTCCCTTTTTCTTGAGGCTCCTACAATCAAAAATAGCAATTTACAGTATCAATTGTTCTCAGAAAAATTAATTAGTGTAATTAGGATCAATTTGTAACAATTTTTACTAATAATTTCCATAAAATAAAAGCACACACTCAAGGATTAGTTTAAGCGTAAAATCAAGAATTAAGAATCAAAAAGTATATTAAAAGTCATAGAAGTGTCACCCAATTGTATAGCAAACTTAAGCTCAATAATACACCCATTTCTATACCACCTTATAGAATGGATCCAGCTGAGCTGAAGGAGCTTAAGGAACAGTTGGAGGGACTGCTAAAGAAGGGGTACATAAGATCGAGTTCGTCACCTTAGAGAGCACCGGTTTTGTTTGTTAAGAAGAAGGATGGAACGTGGCGGATGTATATAGATTACTGGAGACTCAACATGGTGACCATTAAAATCAAGTACCTTGTGCCCTAGATAGATGATCTGTTTGACCAGCTGCAAGAACCAAAAGTATTTTCAAAGATTGATCCCAGGCTAGTTTATTATCAACTCAGAATTAGGAAGTCTAATGTAAACAAGACAGCCTTCAGGACACCGTATGGACATTATGAGTTTTTAGTCATGCCTTTTGGTTTGACCAATGCTCTAGCTGCTTTTATGGATCTTATGAATAGGGTCTTCAGGGAGTATCTAGATTAGTTTTTCATAGTGTTTATCGATGACATTCTGGTTTATTCCAAGAGTGAAGAGAAACATGAGGAGCATCTTAGGATAGTGTTGCAAACACTGACGGAGAAGGAACTTTATGCTAAGTTCAGTAAGTGTGAGTTTGGGCTTCATGAGGTGATATTCGTTGGACATGTAATTTCTAAAGATTAGGTACATGTTGATCCAAGGAAAATTGAAGTAGTGGTGAATTGGCATACACCCAAGACTGTGACAGAAGTGAGGAGTTTTCTAGGTTTGGCAGGATATTATAGGAGATTCGTTGAAGGATTTTCTATGATAGCTTCTCCGATGACCAAGTTATTGAGGAAGAATCAGAGGTTTATTAGGAGTGATGAATGGCAGAATAGCTTTGTGGAGCTCAAGCACAAGTTGACAAGTGTTCCAATACTGACCCTGCCTATGGGAGATGAGGGTTATACAGTTTACAGTGATGCTTCAAGAAAGGGTTTGGGTTGTGTTGATGCAAGGAGACAGGGTGATAGCTATGCTTCAAGGGAGATAAAGCCTTATGAGCTGAATTACCCGACCTATGATTTGGAGTTAGCAACAATAGTTTTTGCCCTGAAGATTTGGAGACATTATCTGTATGGGGTTCAAATTAGGATTTTTACGGATCATAAAAGTCTCAAGTATTTATTGAGCCAAAGGGAACTGAATTTGAGACAGAGAAGATGGTTAGAGCTAATTAAGGATTATGATTCGTTGACTGAGTACCATCCAGGAAGGGAAAACGTAGTGGCAAATGCTTTGAGTAGGAAATCCTCAATAGCTCACGTTCAGATAGTTTATCTGCCGTTATTGGAAGAGATGACTAAGCTTAGGATAAGTTTGAAATAGGAGGAACCAAATTGCATTCCTGCTAACTTCAGAGTAAGATCGATTCTCAGGTAGAAAGTTAGGGAGTTATACAGAATTGAACAAGCTCTGAAATTCAGAATGGAAAGAAGTCTAAAGTGGTAGTGAGGGATGATGGACTCATGATAGTAGGAAATAGACTTTGTATCTCGAATATCAAGGAGGTGAAGGATGAGATACTGGATGAGGCACACAATGCGCCTTATGCCATACATCCAAGTAGCACCAGGATATACAGGGATTTAAGAAAGTATTTCTGGTGGAAAGACATGAAGAGAGATGTAGCAGAACATACAAGTAAGTGTCTAGTGTGTCAGTAAGTTAAGACTGAACACCAGGCAAATTCAGGCAAGTTAAGGCCATTATCCATTCTTGAGTGGAAGTGGCAAAGGGTGACCATGGATTTTCTGATGGGTTTGCCCAAGACTAGTAGGAAGCATGATGCCATATGGGTTATTGTTGATTGTTTGACAAATCAGCCCATTTTTTGGCAATTAAATAGACTGATTCTCTGCATATGCTTGCAAAGAAGTATACTGATGAGATAGTAGGATTACATGGGATTTCAGAGTCTATAGTTTCTGACAGAGATCCTCAATTTACTATGAGATTTTGGAGAAATGTGTAAGAAGCTCTAGGGACCAAGTTCAAATTCAGCACTACTTTTCATCCCCAGATAGATGGTCAATCTAAGAGGACTATTCGAACCCTTGAGGGAATGCTCAGGGCATGTATGATAGATTTCAAAGGAGCTTGGGATGAACATTTGACATTTGTTGAATTTGCTTACAATAATTCGTACCACTTGAGTATTCAGATAGCCCCTTATGAAGCATTGTATGGAAGGAGATGTAGAACTCCAATATGCTGGGATGAAAAAGGAGAAAGGAAACGATTAGGGCCAGAGTTACTTCAAATGATAGTGGATAAGGTCAACTTAGTTAAGAACCGACTTAAAGAGGTTCAAGATAGAATGAAGAGCTATACTGATGCACACTGAAAGGAGATGGAGTATGAAGTCAGTGAGAAAGTATTTCTTAAGACATCACCTTGGAAAGGATTCATGAGATTTAGCAAAAAAGGGAAGTTGAACCCAAGATATGTGAGTCCTTATGAAAATCTTGAGAGAATTGGACCGCTAGCCTATAGGTTGGCTTTACCACCAGAATTATCACAAATTCATGATGTCTTTCATGTTTCCATGTTAAGGAGATATAGATCTGATCCCTGTCACATCTTTCAGACCTTTGAGGTTCAGCTGAGAGATGATTTGACTTATGAGGACACTCTAGTGGAAATTTTAGAATATAAAGAGAAAGTCCTTAGGAACAAGATAGTTTAGCTGGTAAAAGTTCTGTGGAGAAATCATTCTATTGAAGAGGCCACGTGGGAGCCCTTGGAAGCCATGAGGGATAAGTATCCACAACTCTTCAATGATTCAGGTAAGAATTTCGAGGACGAAATTTCTTTAAGAGGGGGAGAAATGTTGGCCCCCAATTTTTTTTTATTATTAGGCATGATTTAAATTAATGTTGAGGTTTTGAAGGATTAATTTTTGGGATTAATTATTAGGTTGATGTGAGTAAGATTTTGTGACACAGGTTAATTGAATTAAAGTGTTAAGGTGGTAAGATTTCAAAAGGTTTTTTTTTTGATAATTTAGAGATTTATAATAAAAGAAAAATTATGTGCATCAAGGAATTGCCAAAAGGGACAGTCTCAACCCCAACCAAGGATACTAACAGCAACAAGAGGAGCCCTAGACCTGTGCCCCCTTCAAACACACACAACACAAGACTAAAACATGTTCTGCAACCACAAGGACCAACAACACAACCATTTTTGGAAGATCACTCAAGGTAAAAAGGGACATAAACTATAATGGAAGGGTAAAGTTGGCTTTTAGTTTTCATTAAGGGTAAAATGGAAAGAAAGAAGTGTTGTCTTCTTCCAAAAGAGGGGGAAAAACGAAAATGGAAAAGAAGGAAGTGAAATAGGAAATGCAAAGAGAGAGAGAAAAGAGATTTCGGTGTTTGAGAGGAAAGAAGAGAGTTGAGCTAGGGTTTCATCATTTCTAAGCCTTCTGGAGACATTTTAAAGTTGTGCAAGATGAGAAAAAGGTAGAGGAAGATAAGAGCTTTCTTTTGAAGAAATCATCTCTTCATTTGGTGAAGGTTGAAGGTAAGAACATTTTAATGCTTTGGATTTTAGAAGGGTTTTGGCTCAAAAAGCTTAGGAAATGCATGGGTTTAAGTTTTCTAGAAATAATTTTAGTAAATGTACTTTGTGGGTTTTCAATTTTGCAACCCATTTGAACTTGGGAGTTTTGCCTATGAAAAGGGAGTTAAGAAAGACAAGAGGAGCAAGAGGAGAGGCACATTTGAGCAACTTATAATCAAGGAATTCAAGGTGGGTTACATTTTTATAATTAAGTAATGAGCCATTAATATCTCTTTCAAGAAATGGAAATAAATGATTTCAACTACTTCTAAAATGTACATTTATTATTCCTTGAATGCTTTGAAAATATGCTGCATATTTTGTATATAAATTTTGTTTGATTTATGAAAATGGTTTCTGAAAGGGTATCAAGCTTAAGAAA
>JAOSBM010172315.1:0-10268 GCA_027568955.1 Erythroxylum tenue | reverse complement strand
TTTGTGAATGTTGTTGAAGGACATTAAGGAAGGCAAGAGGAATCAAGAAGAGCAAGAGGGGAAGCATGTTGAACAAGAATAAGTAAGGAATTTCAAGATGGGTTTCATGTTTATGATTTGAGTAAAGAGACTTTAAGTTTTCTTTTTTCCAAATCAAGAAATAAAAGTGTGTTTTTGAATCAAGAGAATGGGATGATTTCAATTACTTCATAAATGTTGTTTTTATTACTTGTGATTGATTTGAGAAATTGCTATGTGAATTTGGTTGATGAATTATGAATTGCTATATAAAAAGATTTTCGAAAAATTGCATGTTCATGAATAACAAGTTTCTGAAATTTTGCCATTTGTGCAATTTGTTTTCAAGTCATGAATTTCATGTTATGTGGGTTTGTAATAGGTCCCTCAAGAACCGTCATGTTCAAGTATGGTGACTGATTTGTGCGGACACACCATTGAACAAATTGTGAGCAAATTTTTTTGGGACGTTATGCGAAGGAAGTTTGACTGTCAAGATAATATGCACGCTCAAGTATTATGGTTTCGCAAGAGTTGGATTCCGAAATCAAGCGAAATCCAACAGATGTGTGAGTCCGCAAGAGTTGGGTTCTGGAAACGGGATCCAACAAAAATTCTATACCATGATTTGATAGTGAAAGATCCACTAGATTCAGGTTTCAAGATAATTTTATCCTCAGCGTTCCTTTGATTAATCATGGAAAGATTCGCCTTCGATTAATTATGGGAAGATACTAAGTTGGAGAATTAAAGCCTCTGAAGTTCCCTAAGCATCTGCCAATATATATGAGTGAAGAGACCTTTGCTCAGACAGGTATTCTTTTGCTTAAATGGACAATCTCTTCTTTTTGAATAAGAGGTCTAAACTTAGTCCATTCATCATACCATATCCTAATGTATAGTCATTCCCCAATCTATGGAATATCCAAGGGTAAATAAGGCTTCTCAAGTGTAGCATGTGAGTGAGGATCCAAGAGTACTCTATGGTAAGTGGAAATTGCCAAAAGTTTTGGTTTCTAAAGTAAGTTTCATGAAACCCGCTTAATCTATATGACATTTTTATCAACATGTATCCTCCTAATTCTTTTGCATAGTTGCACCTTTTGTATAAGAGGTATCGAGATTATTCCCAAACCTCCATATCTTTTTGGAATTGTCACTTTACTCCACTTGATTTTGGCCTTTTAGCATTATCAACGGATCCAAACCATAAAACGCTTTGGTGATTCGGTCTATCATCTTGATATATGAGTAATCTAGCGGACATATACATTGCTGAGAACATAAATGATCAAGGTGACTCTAGCTGCAAAAGATAAAAATCTGTTTTAAAAGGTAGAGAATGAAGTTCCATTCCTAAGATCCTGGATAATTTAGTAAGATTGCACACTTCTTTATAGTAAAATATGTTACTCTTTTGAATGTTTACTTTCAACCCTAACCAATCTATGAACCTTTTCATAATATCATTTAGAATGCTTATAGAATGGATATCTGCACTAGAAAGTAGGATCAGATCATCTGAAAACATTAAATGTGTTTACTTATAATCTTTGCATTTATAATGAAATTGGTACCTGCCATTACAATCAACTAACTTGTTGAGGATTTTGCATAACCCCTCCATTACTATAGTGAATAGATAAGGGGATAGGGAATCCCTTTATCTAATACCCCTGACATAATTCATAGGTTCAATTGGGATGCCATTCACAAGGATGTTAATGGAAGAAGTCTGAATACACATTATGATCCAATTCTTAAAAGTAGCAAGAAATTATGGAGCTTCCAAGCAAGCTTGAATGAATTGCTAGTTTATTGTGTCAAAAGCTTTATAAAAATATATTTTCCAAAATTAGCTTTTGATATTTCTCCCATAGTTATATTCTTTTTGAAGTTCATGTATAAGAATGATATTATCCCCTATGGATCTTCCAACAATGAAGTGTCCTTGAGTTGAGTTTAATACATCCTTTAAGGCTAATTTTAGTATGTTATCCAGAAGTTTGGAAATTACTTTGTAAATTGTGTTGCAGTAGGAAATTGACTTATAATCCACAAGACAGGAGGGATATGGAATTAGATAAATGTGGGGATGATTTAATTCCCTCGATATTTTATAAGAAAAGAAGCATTCTTGGACTATTTGAGATAATAATGTGCTTATAATCTCCCAAGAATTTTGAAAAAGTTAGGCAGTGAACCCATATGGTCTGGGTGCCTTTGAGGGATGCAAGTTGAAGAGGGCCTCTTTGATTTCATTACTAGTAAATGGAGCAATAAGAGAGTTCTTGACATTCTAATTGAAGGAACAATCAAACAAATCATTTGATGTTAAAACCTTGGTAAGTATCATTTGAAGGGCCCATCGGCTACATGAAGAAATCCCTGGTGAGTTTCAATAAAGAGGGCTAATTTGAATAGGATTTGCCACTATTATCTCTAAGCTCCACTAGCTTACTGACAGTTCTTCTTGCTAAAAGACAACCGTGAAAAAAATTTGTGTTTGAGTTTCCATCTTTTAAACATTTAGCTCTAGTTTTCTGTAAATATGCAACCTAGGAGCCTCCTAAGGCTCTCCGATTCTTTGTGCTTCAATAGTCTTTATTTGGTTGTTGTTAGGATGGTTGTAACAATTAATCTGAGCCTCTCTAAGCTTCTATTTAGTCCCCATTATTAGTATTAATAAAGAACTTGAGAGCATGTTTTACCTTTTTCAATTTCTGCATCAGCCGAAAGGATTTGTATCCTTCTACATTTTGTCTCCAACATGTGCTCACTATATTAGAGAAACCATATTGTTGTGTTAGTACATTAAAAAATCTGAAAGGTGCTCCCTCATATCGCAATTCATTAAAAATCTGAATCAGAATAAAAGAGTGGTCTAAAAAGGAGTTTTCACTAAAATGAGCAAAAGATTAAGGATAAATATTTAACTAGGCTGGATTGACTAATGCTTAATTAAATTTCTTCCTTATCAGCATATGTCCTTGTTGCTTGTTTGACCAAGTGAAGAGTCTACCATTAAATCTAAGATCAGTCAACTGTACCCTCTGAAATAATCTTGCTTAATCCCTCCCAAGTGTTAAGTGGAACCTTCTTCCTCCTTCAGATTCATGGTTTGAATGTGTGCAGTTGAAATCACCAATTGCTATCCATGGATATGAGGTTGTAGCTTTAATAGTTTAAAGATTGTCCCATAATAACTCCCTCTAAAACTGGAAATTTGAACCATAGATGAGTGTAAGTGCAAAAACTAAGTTAGATCTATCTAACTGACACTTTAGATGTACATGCTAGCCACTTTCACTGAAACTTTAATAGAGTTATAGAAGCACAAAATTCTTCCATTGTAATGGGAAGAGAGTTTAGAAATACCCTTCCAATCTACAACCAAAAATTTAGAAACACCTTGCAATTGTGGTTTTTTATTTTTTTTAAAGAAGCCCTACTATATATAGCCTCTTCACTAACATGAATTTAACATTAAAAGAGATTCGATAAAATTCTACATCAAATCCAAACTTATAAAAAGATTCATTAGAATAGAAAGGGAGATTTAGAATTATGAATTCTTTGTTTTCTATTAGTTTTTTTTTGCATATTTATATTTAATTTTGTTTTATATTATGAATAACTAAATGATTTATAGTGTTTAGGTGTGATGAACTCTAGTTTATGATACAATATGTCTTAATCTTTTATTTAACACAATTATTTTGATTAATTTATTATGATTCAATTATGTGTTTTATGCTTATTCTAATATATCTGAATATTGGAGCATGATTTGATTTCTTATAATTGAGATTGAGAAATCCTTTTTATGAATAGATTTACCATAATTGAAAGGAGTTGATTGCAAACCTAGAAATAGGTCGACGTAAATCCTCTAGATTAGGGTCAAACCTAATAACAAAATTCATAAATTAATAATGCAATCCTAAGGGTTTTTAACTAGAAAGATTTCCATTAATCGACGGGTGGATTAGTTGTTAGTAGTCTTCAGAAATTTATTAACATAAAATAGGAATTTCTATGGTCCAATAATCAATGAAATAATTGCATGATAAGAGGTTAATTATTTATTAATTTTTAGGGAGATTCATCACCTAGACACTAATCTTTGATATTGATTTTTCTAATTAATTTCCTTGGTCTTCTATGTTCAATACTTTTTTCCAATTTTAATTTATTTGTTTAAGTTTTATTTTTAATCAAAAATAAAACATACAATTTGTAGGCTAGATAATAGGAGAAAGGTAATTACTAATACTTACTGTCTTCATGGAATTGACCCGTAATTGTCTATGCTATCTACAACTACGTCGTGCACTTGCGGTAATTTAAATATTGATATAACATAAAATATCAATCACATGCATGTCATATTGTTCCCCAAAATTGGTAAAAAAAGATGATATATTCCAAGTTTAGATACAAAGCTAAAACTTATCATTCAAAAGTTTTATATACCAAATAAAAACAAATTAAACATAATCATGAATTCAATCAAAATATCATCCAAATTTTAAATATCCAAAATATCATTTAAAGATCCATAATATAATTAAATTCAAACATTCATTAAAAAATCCAATAAATTCATAAATTCAAATCCTAACAAATTTAAAAAAGCCACTTCTCCCCCTCTTTGATACCATATCATAATAAAATTTGAAACAATCAAGAGCGAGGAGGTAAAGAAAAATGTCCCTACCTAAAAGACAACATAAATTCAAAATTTACCATTACTCCTCAATAGAGTTGCTCATCCATATATCCTTAAAGTGATGTTAACCTCAATTTTATAGAATGGTCCAATCACTAAGAAGATTCACCATCCCATCAAGATAATCCTCAATGGCTTCTTCCTTATTACTATTATCATCCATATCATATGTTGTGTTAAAGGTAGCATCATTAACCCAAAAGTTACCAATATAAGTCTTTCCTTATTAGATATAATATTCCTTTAAACATCACATAAAAAGGCCATAGTTTAAATTTTTTTAATGAAATGTTGATGGATTTTATAGGTGAAACTATGTGAATATGGTGGAATATAAAAATGCTAAAATATTAGGGATAGAATCAGGCTATATGGACTTCAAGTAGTAAAAGTCCTAGCATATTGAAAATGTGCCACCATTGTAAGAATGAGATGTCCAAGATTGATATTATTCTTACCAATGATAGTAGAAAGAAACTATATATCACTATATTAAATGTCACTTATATAAAAATCACAAGGGAGAAAATGAATGTGATAAAGAATTGATGGAATTTGGTAACTGCATTAAGGTCTTTGGTTCTATTAGGTTTGGACTCAACAAAAAATTAGGATCATTAAGAACTAAATGAAATTATTCCTTTGGCGAGAAGGAGACTCAATTATAATCAAATAATATGTGAAAATATATGTGTTGTAATAATTCAAAATTCCTAGAATATCTTAAGTCAAGGAGTAAGCTTGACCACTTGTGCAAGGATATGTAAAATAATATAAAGATCTTGTTCAATCATATAATCTTGAAAGTTGCAATAAAACAATTGAAAATTGTTTTTTTGGGCCAATATGAAAATTGGTTGGATAAACCAAAGGGCTAAGCCAAAGTAAGGCTTCCAAACCTTGTCGAGTGAAGCATTAAACATGACTGTTATATTTGAAATACTTAAGAGATGAGTCTAACGTAAACTTATTATCCATGAAACTATGATGATTTTACTTCCTAAACTCATTGAGATAAACAATAAAGTAATCAACTTTTGGTTTAGAATGGGTGATGGGATAGGTGACATACCCTAATGGTGCTATTAGAAAGACAATTAAATATTTTAAGGGCATTAAACTATTGATTAGTGAAGGGTAAAATCAAACATAAAACCTACATATACCAAAAGTAACTCATTAATCGAAACTTATCCTTTATGAACGCAAAAACCCTTGCTTATGAAAAATTGATAATGTATATTAATAAATAAAGAAGATATATTTTAGAAGACTTACTACACCCTAAATAAACTTAAACGATTGAACGTGAGTGCTTGGAAGAATATTTGAAATCCTAGAATGGTGTTTAAATGGATTTAACGATAGAAAATTAAATTTATTTTAAAGGCTTTTAAAAATTAAAATCTTGAAAAAGAAAATTAAGTCAAAAGAGGATTAAAGGTTACTATAACTTTAAAAAGGGAGTTTTGGAGGTTAACGAGTGAAGATGGGCATGATTTTTAAGAAAAAGAGAGAGTAAGTCTCATAAAATTTTGATTAGCAAAACAACAATTCTAAATATCTAGTTTAGTTAATCGAATAGAGACATTGTAGGTCCCTATTCATCTAGATTTTTCATGTTTTTCCTTAACTTGAACCAAAACTTTGGAAATAATTTAGTGGTCATAAAAACATTTCACAACTAAAATGAATATGCAACTACCATTCTATTTTTCCTTTAAAATAATTTAAAATGGTCGTCAATAAGAATTTTTCTGAAGATATTTGCTATTTTTTAAAACTTATCAATGGAGTCTACTTGTATATCCTTATTTTAAATGATCTCTAAAAAATGACACTTGATTTTTATATGCTTGGCCATAAAGTGTTAATTGGATTCTTAGTCAAACAAATATCACTCGTGTTGTCACACCTTAAAGTAATGTTAATTAGGTTGTCCTTAAAAGGCTAAGTTATTATCTAATCTAAAGAAGTTGAGCTAAAAATTACTTAAGGCTATATATTTAATTTTGATTATGAAAAGGGAAACAAAAGTTTTTCTTCTTTCTAAACTCAGAAATAAGATAATGTAATAAGAATTGACTTGTTCTTGCTGTACTCTTCAAATCTAATAGGCTACTTATAAAGTCTGCATTTAAATATCTTGTAAGTTTTTTTGTTTTCTAACTTAGTATTCCAAAGTCTTAGTGAAGTATCTTCTTTCATATATCTTAAAATCTTCTTAATAACTAACAAGTGACACCCATTACATAAAGTTTGAAATCTAGCATATATAAGTATAATAAACAAAATATCTAGTCTAGAAGTAATAAGATATGATAGGTTATCAATCGTACCTCAACAAGTCTTCTCATCCATTTTTTTTACCTTCTTCATCCTTATGTAACTTTGTTTTCATATTAGTGTGCCTAATTGTTGTTTAATCCATTTTGAATTTGTTTAGTAACTCATTAGTATACTTTGCTTGATTGATGAATGTGCCTCCTTTTGTTTGTTTTATTTGAAGTCAAAGGAAGAAATTGAGTTCTCTTATCATGGTTATCTCTAATTTCTTGCTCATAATATTAACAAACTATTTACACAAGAGTTCTTAGTAACACTAAATATAATATCATCCAAATATAATTTTTTACAAATAAATAAACTTTTTTTCTCTTTGAATAAACAAGTCACTATCAACTTTATCATTAGAGAAGTCGTTTTCCATAAGGAATGTGATGAGTCTATTATACCAAGTTGTTAAAGCTTTACTGAGGCCATACGAAGGCTTCTGACAATTTATATACAAGATTAGGAAACTCTCGAATCTCAAAATTGTATTGTTATTTAATATAGATTTCATTTTATATATAACCGTTTAATAATTCAATTTTCACATCCATATGATATAAATTGAAATTCATGGAACATGCACCTGCAAATAGGATTCTGATGGCTTTTAACCTTTCTGTGGGTGCATAAATTTCATCATAATCTATTTGTTCTTCTTGATTATAAACTTTTGTAATTAATCTAAGGGTTTAAGAACTAATGTCCAAAGTTTACTCCTCTCGAATTGATTTAATTCTTCTTTTATATCTAAAACGAAACTATCCTCTCCTAAAGCTTATTATAAGGTTTTAGGTTTTAATTATGAAATGAATGTAATGTTAGAAAAAATTTTAAAATTTGATCGAGTTGTTTTCCATATAATATATCTATATGAATTTTCTCTAGCGAATGGATCTTTGTGTATTTACAAATCTTTGGGAAGCTATTTTCTTCTTCTTCTTCTTCACTTAGATTAACAAGTTGACCTTCTTTTGATTTATCATCAAGGTATTAATTCTCTTTTCATGATCATCCATTTTTGCACTTTCTTTTAGAATATCCTTGCATCATCATCATCACCATCTATATATTCTCTTAAAAGCAATGCATTAATTTCACCACGTACAACATGTTGGACCCCGTTTCCGGAGCCTAACATCGGACGCAGAACCCTGAAACCCATGTGTGAAGGAAAGAATTGGAAATGCAACTCTAGAAGAAGAAACTTCCACGGAAGCAAAAAGCAGGCAACGTCGCGACGCCTGGGACTGCACGTCGCGACGAGTATGGGATACGTCGCGACGTGTAATTAAACATGCGTCGCGACGACCTCCTAGGCATACGTCTCGACGAGCCAACGGCTCGTCCTCTTCGCGAAGAGCACTGGTCGCGACGAGCGCCTTGACCCCACACGGCAAGACTAAAGCAAAGTTTAAATAAATCTAACTCTCTCAACCATACATCCACATCAGTCCCAAAATGAAAGAACTCATACATAACTACATGCATTTTTAGAAAATCTGAATGTAAATTTCATCAAGAAACAAAGTAAGAATTTTACAAAGCTTTAATGACATTTCAAGCCATAATGCAACATGAAATTAAGAGCCAAAATACATGAAACACTTGAAATGTTGCTAAAGCCTTGAAATCACAAAAATCTAACAAAAAGTAAAGGAGTGCCACTTTGGAGTGATGCCGTACCCTTGACCAATTCAATCTCCTGCTCGTCACCTGTTTAGGGGGAGGATAGAGGGGAGGTGAGCTATGAAGCTCGTGGGAACAAGTTTATATTAAAGAAATAAGCAAAACAATTTCAAAATTTCCTCATTTCCTTGATACATTTTTAAACGGTAAATATTTCACATGTAAATTGACAACATTTCATATGCTTGGCTTTCAAACGAATTCATGAGCAATTTTCAAATCATGCATGTGTTAGACCCCGATCCCTTTGTCCTATATTGGCAATTTAAATTTTCTTGCGATTTCCGTTTGGTTAGGATAATTTGGGATTTTAGTGCAATAATTAATAATTGAAGAAAAGAAGAATATGAAGGAGTGTCGTATGGCTAAGTGGGAGGTGATTTTTCATTAGGTTTTTAAAGGTTAAAATCAAGTTAACCTAATTTTTTTTAAGTGTAGCCGTATAAGACTTAAGATAACTTAAGTTTTACCTCTTCTTTAGACAAGGTTCACGACACTTTGAAACAAAACACAAGACAAGTCACGATTTTTACACAAAAAGGAAGAGACTTTCGGCCATTTCAAAGAAGAACACAAGGAGAGGGATTCGGCCATCATCAAGAAGAAGTTTCATCTTCCATAAACAAACCAGATTCGTGGGTCACTCCAAGGTAGGGGGAAATCCGAAATTATGGTTGATTTGTGTGATTTATTGTCTTTCTTTCATGTTAAAGGTTGGTTGGAAGGAGTTTTAAAGAGAGAATGAGAAAGGAATAAGAAGAAGGTGTCGTGGGTTTCATAGGAAAGAAGAGAAATTCGAATTTTCATAGGTTTCTTGTTAAAGTTCTTCCTTTCTTATTTAAGTATGATGCTTGGAAGATGATTGATAAAGTAAGAGGAAGGGATTAGGAAGGTTTAAAATTTCAGATTTCATGAACTAGGGTTTCGAAATTTTCCTTAAAGCTTGGCTAGGTTTTGCCTTTTTCTTGGTTAAGATGGTTTATAAGGTGATTGAAGAAGGTTAGTGTAGGAAAGAAGGGAAAAAAGAAGAGAATGGAGGCTTAGTTAAAATTCCAGCATGTATGTATGGCTTAGGGTTAGGAAATTTCGAAAATTGGGATTGGTTTTGATGGGGGTTTTAAGTTGGTATGGCCTAGGAAAGGTATAAGAAGGTTTAGGTAAGGTTTCGTCGGTTTAATTCCAAGTTTCGTAATTTTCGTAAAATTCCAGCATAGGTGTTGATTAGTTATTAGGCTAATTATATGGGATTAAGGGTTGTTATGCCTTAGTTAAGGTTATTTCAAGTAATTGGAGATATAAGGAAGATTAGATTAGCTTAAATGTAAGTTTTTCATTTTTGTTAAAAATTCCAGCATAGGTACCTTTTAGTAATTAGACTAGTTATGTGTTGGTTAAGGGTTTTATGCCTTGGTTATGGTTATATAAGGTAAGTGGAGGTATAAGGGAGGTTAGATTAGCAAAATGTTAGTTTTACATGTTGAAAGAAAATTTCAGCATG
>JAOSBM010172305.1:0-10269 GCA_027568955.1 Erythroxylum tenue | reverse complement strand
AGTGCATATCCACATCAATTTAGGGCATCAATAGGAAGCAAAATGTTAGTTTTGGGTCCCAAGTATTAAGTATTAAGGCAAAAGTTGTGGGAATGGAGTTTCAACTTTCTTAGCTCTACCTCAACTGCCACCAAGGGCTGTATTTTGCAATGTACTCAATATGTCAACAAAAAAAAAAAAGAGTACAAAGAAGCACCTTTCCTTCAAGTGCACAAGTTTTCAAATGTATATAGATTGTGCTTCTGCACCTTTTATTTGCTTCAGACAAAAAGCATGATAAGAAATAACAAAGGACCTAATATTTAAGCAAAAACAGTTTAATATCCTTTCTAATAGTTGTACGCTACTAAGGAAAATCGGACACCATCTTTGCACCTCTCAAAAGCTGGATATATAACCAGCCGATATACACCATAAACAAGATAAAGCACCGACCTTGCGATATATGTTGACACGTAAAAGATCTACACTTTGCACCGAAAAAAGGATTTCATTTTGAAAGTGTTGCCTTGGGTTATCCCTTCCCTTTATTGACCGTTCTATTAAGGTGCTTAAAAAGTTGATTAAAGCCTGTGAGTATGAGAGTTAAGATTTAAACAGTGTATGTCTTGAGAGTTGCCTTATCTTGTTTCAGTAACTACACGTAAGACCTATAATACTCACAAGGCATCCAGTTGCTGATATGTAAAGAACCTCCCATATTCAATATAACTCACTGCTTTCACTATTTTTCAACAAATTCTTTCTATGGTGATTGCATGTTTGGACAGCAACTAACCCAATAGGTTAAAAGATCCAGCATGTTGTAGATGCAAGACAACGATAGATCATATTGTTTGACTTGAAACCTAGAGAGAAATGTCAGCTTAATTATCCAATCCAACCAGCTGGTGGAAGAATTGGTATGCATGTGCGTGGTCCCACGTTGCATCACCACAAAGGGGTGACAAGAAGGCACCAAACAAAAGCTATCAAGGTGTTAGTTGGAGTTCTGGAGACGATAGAGTTTCCGTAAATGATATCTCACCTTCCTCAAAACAAAATGATGTTTCATTTTTTCCCTCTGATTCTTTCTACTAAGGAATCATTTTGGGTTCCTTTTTTGTCTCTCTCATGCTATGTTTTCAACAGGGCAGGGCCCATTGGAGTTGTATTGTGTACATATCTTTGGGCAAAGCGAGAATAAATACACGATCTTCCAATATTGGAAGAGATTGGCATCATTATTAAAGAAGGGTTAATCAATTTTAATGGTTACAAAATTCCACGCATGTTCTGTGATTATAGATGACCTAATTTTGCACTTCTTTTAATATTTACCAGAAATTCAAACCGGTAATTTTGAGAGAATTTACGAGACCTCACAAATGAATTAGGATCGAAGTTTATATCATTTCTCGCTAGTCAATCAAAATTATTTATGGTAATAAAACTTCTTCTTATTAATCCATAATCATCAAGCGCATAATACTCTTTTAAAACATATGTTGCGTACGTCTAATAATAAGAGATTAATTCGCTACAATTAATTGTGTTTAAGTTGTCAGAATATTAGAGTATATATGCCTAATAAGTATGTTTCACTTTAACAATTTATAAATAATACTGTAAATTCAATCATGTTCTGGGTGGGGTTTTTCAATTAATTTGCAAGTACAGTTCGCACCAAATCATTTGTACGAGAAGAAAAATAATGAAACATGAAACTGTGGAAGTTCCTGATGTAACAACTGCATGAGCTAGCTATGACTAATAGGGCCGGGTAGCTTCAAACTTGGAACTTAATTTCTCCACCGGAAACAGCTTCTGATGATTCTAACAACTATATATATTTTGGACACCCATGCACCTGGTGAAATTCCAAATCCAACTTTACATGGATCAACGCATGTTTTTAAGCTCGTCCATTATAAGGGGAATAAAAAGGATTGCGTCGAATAGGAAGCAAAAATGATTGCTCACGAACATGCTGAAAATGGCTGTCTCAACTTAAAATTGATGATTATAATTTATAATAAAAAATCAAAAGTTAGAAAATATGAAGTTATACTTAAATATGGTCCTCCTTTAATTAGATGCATATATAATATACTTTATGCATCTCTGCCAATGCAACTCTCATATATTTGAATGGCATACACTTACAACCAGGCCAGTAGCAGATATTCAGAGATGCATGTTGTACAAAGTGAAGAGAAATTTTAAGAGCAATCGATCTACATATATATAATCAGAAATTAGTTTTTTTCTCTCCTAAAATCCATACAGATGTGTAATACTGGATAATTCATGAATTACCACTGCTTAAAGAAAACTACATGCATATTCCAAAAGTATGAAGACAAAGATTATAAAATCAAGTCTTAAAATAATTGAATGCTAGCTTGTGCAACCCACTTCTTCTGCCTTAAAATCTCCATTCTCAATTTCTCCCTCCCTATATCAAAATTATATATATATAGTGCTACTAAACTTGAACATAATGTAGTTACGTTGGGATGAATATGTTTATTTCTAAATTTCAACATGTAGCTAGATGAAAAGTAATTATATGGAAAAGAAAAATGAGCAGAAAGAGAACTAGAAGCATTATATAAGAATATAGATTGGTTGTTGCTGATGGTCGAGCTGTCGACTCAAAAGTGCATGCCCTTGCTAAGGATAAGAGGTTAAAGTTTTCAGTGAAGAAGAAGAATGGTAATCAATCACCAGATTTGAAAAATAAATAAATAATATATAAACTACAGGGAAAATGTACACCATATGTATGTAGAAGCTGTAACTTAAAGGACAAATTTCACGGTCCAGCCGGAGCTAGACTAAGATGTAAATCCAAACCCAAAGCATCGTCAAAAGTGGGTCCACCTTCCCCTTTCGAGAATCTACTCAACGACGCCGGTCCATTGTGACCTTCCACTCTATTCTGATGACCCCTACTCTGCGGTGATCCACCACTGGACATACTGAAATCCCCTACACCTCCACCATACGGTAACCCAACCACACCCCTCCCGCCACCGCCACCGCCTGGAAAAACACACCCATGCGAGACATGAAACGGCGGCGTTCCACGTGGTGGCAAGTAAACCCACGACGGAGGAGCTCCGGCTGTCGGGACAACCATCGACGGTGCCAAGAGATGGGGCGGAGGAGCGAAGGCGGAGATCATTGGATTTCCGCCGAACGACACGGCGGCGGCTGCGGCGTTTCTGGTGGCCTGCATTTGGGCTCGTTTGAGTTGTTGCCTTTCCTTTTTGTGAGCGTTTTGGTGGCCCCCAAGAGCTTGTGAGTTGGCAAATTCCCTGCAACAGTACTGACACTCGTATTTTCTGTTTTCACCGGAGGTGGCGGTTGGGGTAGCTCCGGAGGGGAAGGAGGTGGAGTCCGGTGAGCTGGAAGAAGAAGCTACTTTGTTGATGGAGTCAGCAGTGAGGTCTTCGTCTTCTGAGACGTTGAAGCCAAAGAGTTTTAAGCGAGTGGTTGTGGAAGATGGCTTTGTTTGATAGTCAAGCTCGGCCATTAAAGCCCTACACACAGTAAACAACTTTGTTTACACTGGAACAGAGAAGTAGCAGAAGTAGGAAATGTATGGTGTACTGCGTTTATGGTCTCAACACAACGCGCAAGTGGCGAAGTTTTGCATGAGTGGGGTATATATAGATATTTAAAGGATGATTGAAAGAGAGAGAAAGGGTAACGGAGAAAGGAAATTGGATTGGATAAACAGTAAGAGTAGGAACAAGGAAGAGAGATCGCGTTCGCTGTTTGCGGACATCCCAAGGCAAGGAGAGTGCTTAGTCTTAGTCTTATGTTAACGTTAATATGTGAATAGGAAACGAGTGTGTGTGACTGGCTGTGATGAGTTCAAATTCTCTGTCCAGTTTTATGGTGTCTTATTGTATTCAGTGAATCTCAGCCATTCATTTATGCGGGCTTCACGTTAATTTATGTGGGACCTATACGGGGCCTGCATAAATTAATGGTTGAGATTAACTGGACACAATAAGACACCATAAAATTGGACAGAGGATCTTGTTCGGATGTAATGGTATTTCACTCCAGGGCCTATAGGCTTTGCAATTTGCATTGCACTTCTCAGATATAATTTAATCTTTCTATGCACGTTTGGACGGATAAACCCAACAATAATCCCCCTCTGTTTGTTAACCCAAATAGATTAGTATTCCTCTATTACTTCATCATTACTTAATGCCTATTACCATTGCTTAGTTCCATCAGCACCAATTTAAATATTTTGGAATTGCAGGGATGGGGTTTAAAATCTTCATTCTATTAATCCAGTAAAATGGTGGATGATGCTAACGAGGAAGAATGTGCATAAAATGATTGAGGTTTATTAGTCCATTGATTTGATTGGGAGCTTTATGATTAGATAATAAATAAAAAACTTGAATTAAAGATCAAAATTCGTATGAGCCATTCAATTTGTTGACTAGTAAGACTCTTTTAATGGTCCCCCTACACTAAATAGTATTTATTAGTCACAAATCTGGTCTCAAGTACAATGATTCTCCAACCAAAGCAAAGACTATTGAAAGAGATTCCTTGGAGGGTTCTATCAAAACTCTGGTATTGCTATTAGGTTAGAAAATTTGCGATGATCTGGGCCACTTCAATTGCTTTTCAGTACTTGAGCGATGATGAAAAGTGTTATTGAGTTAAGAAATTGGAAACCTATTCGTACGTGGTTAACAAATTTGTTTGATCAACTAAAGAGGGATTGGCTAAATAATACGCAACTCACAGCATACGGACAAGTCTTAACCACTTTGTTCATGACACTTCCCTTTCTACTATAGTGCTCATGCCAGCTTCATTTACATTATTATAATGATTATGAATCTTCATCTTCCCTATACATGTATATTAAAAGACGAGAGATGAAAACTTCAACCGAACACCAGTTCCCCGTGAGAAATACTTCAATCTTCATCTTCCCCTTGTCTCCTCCGGCTTCCTCATGCGAAATCCTCACTGGGGAAGTAGAACACCAGTTCTGGCCTCTTGCTTCTTGACCTTGGCTTTTACTTGTTTATATCTTAAAAGTTGCTGCAGAACTTCAATTGAATGCTGGCAATTTACTAAAACCATGTCCATTGATTCTTTCTTTCAATGTTTTTTTAAAAAACTCAAATAGATATTTAATTAAATTTACTACATGCGGGAGTTTCTTCTCATGAACGTTCATTTAATTTAAAACCTAATAAATCAGAAAATACTTTCATATCTTTACTTTACGGCCTCCTTTGATTATTATCGACAGAATTTTAGTAGTAACCCAACAATAATTAGGTTATGTTTAAATACAGTATTTGTTATTTAGAAAATATAATCTCCAGATTGGTCTGTAGTAAGAAATCACCTCATTGGACCAAAGTTTTCTGTTCCACTCAAGGGTGAATTGAGTCTGACTCAATCCGAGGAGCCGACACCACTCCGCATAAACAAAGTCAAAACCCGGCATGCATGCAGACATAAAGAGTATCTGGTATCCCCAAGTAGATCCTAGACTTCTATAACAGATACATTCAAGATCTAACGCCGTCAAATGTCCCCACCCTCTGTTCACTTCTTGATGGCCCACGTGTCACCATCTATTTATCGTGCGTATCTATCCTTAGATACTCGTGTTTCACGTGATCATGCAAAACCTTTCCTCTCGCGCACTCTTGTTTAGTGAACTAAAGTCAACATGGGAATTAATCTTTTTAAGTACTTCAATTCATACAATTAATACAAGTTAAATATTTTACCCAAAATTAAGAGATATTTTAACTTCCTCGATTAGTCAATCACTAAATTCATTTGGTATTAAGCTTTCTTTGGGTAAGACTATAATTATCTCCATATTCATTTGTAGCAGAAAGCGTTCGAAAGGGTATATCGATCTGTAGTATGCATAACCTTGTGTCTATATATTTGTTTTATAATTATAACATTGCACATTGAGATAATGTATACAGGATGGGACAGATACCACTGGAACTACACGTTGAAAGACATATGAACTAGTGAATGTTCAGGTGCTTACAACTATGAGTTTAGCCCCACCATTACGTGCTGATGATGGATGATTGTCTAGGATGTTTGCGTGATTGACGTTGAAATTTATATCACTAAAATGGGTTCTTTCGTTTTTGGAGAGATCTTTCCGAATCTTACTAACTATGAGAGAGATAGAGAGACAACTAATTTAATTGTTAACTTTGGTAAAACCCCACTTGGCGACCACGAATACTAATGTGTATTATTAGATCAAAAGCTCTTTCCCAAGTCTTCATCACAACTCCTATCATGGCCCACCTTGTCTCCTCCTCCTCCTGCTCTCCTATTTTCTTATTCAAAGTCCCTCTTCAGCTTAGTCAAAATTTCCCGTGTAAGAAAATCTTCTATCAATCTCTACGAATCCAACTCATGAATTGAAAGCTTATGCTCTTTTTAGACCGTTAGATTCGATGATTAATCATGATTAGTGCTAGTTCAGATAACCCCAGGTGGCAAATTCCAATCCACACACATGAGGTTAATATGACCTATGGGTAGGCTTCGGAAAGTCAAGGTAATTATATTTTGTCTTAGCAGCCCGATGGTTGATTTATATAATTATATAATATATGCATATGCCATAAGGGTCTGCGTCTGCTCTGCTAGTCCTTTTTCTTCAATTTTCAAAAAAAGTTGTGTAAGCTGGGGAAAAGAAATGGGGTACTTGTAATGACCCATTTTCTGCATCATTTGGTGGTGGACCCATATCTTTAGGTCTCTGAAATGGGGTTATAGAGGAGGCTTGAAATAATTGTTAAGGCATACAGATTAAGTGTATTAGATTATGATCATCGATGGTCTAGCAATTTTTTTTTTTAATACTAAAGCTAATCAAAGCACCTTTTTGGTTTATTATGTTGGATCCAATGATCTTGTCCTTTAGGCCTTTCTCACTCTTGGGAAGGTTAGAAAAACCCGCAAACTGGGACGCTATCAACCACTAATGGGGCTTAGGAAGGACTTGGTCTCACTCAGACAGAAAGACACCTAAGAGAAAAATTGCACAAGAGATTTAAGAGTTGGCATATAAATATTACGGTAGTTGGGACCAGTTGTGTCCAAGTACAATTACAGGCTTGTACATCAATTCTCCATTAGATGTCCCACTGGCCGTCAATCAATTCTGATATAAATAGAACTCTAAAAGATCCAACTTACTAAGCAATTGAACGAGTTCATTTCTCACATGGATTTAATGAATTTAAATTTTAGTGAAGAAATTGGTTAAGAAACAGGTAGCTCTTCATAAATTTCCTTTTCTTGTCTAATTGGAAGAAGTAAATCGGTCCTCACGGATAGAAGTTCCATCGATATGTACAATAAAAATTAACTTCCTCCAATTCAAAATAAGTGTTGTTTTAGATAAATGCACACTTATTAAGAAAATTAGTGAAATGTCTGATATAACCTTATTAATTACATATTAAAATGTCTTGAAAATATAATCTATGTAATTAAGATGTGAGAGAAATTAAATGATAATTTTAGAAATAAAATTATAAATATACATAAAAAAAATTACAAATGATACCTTTTTAATAATTAAAATTTTTCTAAAACGAGATTTATTTTAAAAAAGAGAAGTGTAATTTTAATTACGACTTCAAGAAGACTAACACAACTTGCGGGCGTCTATTCGTGTTTTGGAGATAACTATGTATCCCTCAAAAAACAGAAGAAGAAGAAGCTAGGCGAGGGTACTACCTAGATACCATGTCTAAGGCTACAAGTATACGAATTGTTAGAGGGTAGGTAAACACAGGCGCAAGGATTTCTCCACTAATAGAGGGTGACACATGGGAGGTACACCCAATTGGTTTTTCTTTGTTCTCGGAACAGAAGTTGATAGGCCCACACAAAACATTGGTCACACTGGGACCACCACATTTGCAAATTCGGGGGCATTGCATTTGGACACCCACACGCACATAAAAGTGTGCGGGTGAAACAATTGCCTTGTCTCCTAAGGGATTATTTGATGTAGTCTAGTTTACTATTATTTTTTTATCTTCTGTTTCTAAATTTAGTAAAGAATTTGTTTGATTGAATTTTAATTTTTTGTTTTTTCAGTTTTTATAATTTGTAAATAATATTATTTTTCTACTTTTAAATTTTCATTATAATCTAATTTGATACTAATTTAATATCTTATTTAATTATTATTTGACTAGAATTATTTAATTATTTTATTTTTATAATTAATGAAAATTTTTCTTTGATAATAAAAATAAAATATTAGAATTTGATAATTATTCAATAAATATATTTAAGATAAAAATTTCTTAAAATATATAAAACTCATTTTCAAAATAGTTATTTATAAAATATAAAATAGTCAATTTCAAATAATAATATTGATTTTAATAATCAAAAAATATATTATAAATTTTTATAAAATACAATTAATTAATATCTAATATTCAAATATTACTACGAATAAAAGTCGAATTACGTTAACAATTGAATAAAAAAGAAATCAAAAGTTTTCTCACAGCAAAATATATAATTTTATTTCCTCTTCTTCTTACAATGCTTTCCACGATCAAATATTAGAACACTTTTAGGAGCCTCAATCATGTTCTACTTTCTTGTTGATTGAAGTGATGCCGATATTATCGTTTTAAAGATCACCCGAATCCTGAATAGGGTCCACCAAGTTGTGCTTATCAAGGAAAAAAACAACCAATGAAGGTCTATGAAACATTAATTAATGTAAGATTTATTTCAGACATGATCATGTATCATGTTAGAAATCCATTAACTTTCTAATCACCCTTTTGTTTCTTTTTGAAACAATTATTTTTTAAAGGATCCAGAAAGCATTAAAAATTTTTGAAAGATGGTACCAATGTAACTTAGTTTTCAAGTTGGATATCCCTTTTCATAGATATGTTTCAAAGCATTGTTTAAACAATCCAAACATTGTGGGTGTGACTCAATTAAACCCTTCCATGTACTCCAAGTGACACTACCTGCTTCCTTTTAATAATACCCAAGGTGGATGTTGGGTGGAGTTAGCTTTAAGTCATGTGAAGTGACTCTTCCTCTCTCATCTTCCCAATTTAATAATCCATTATTATACTGCTAATTGCATGTTATTAATGCCTAGATCACAGCCTAGAAATGGCTAACAATTTTCAAATAAAAATCATTACTAGGCTCTCCATCCAGCTAAAGAGCAACTAATAATATACAATACACACTAGAAAGCCCGTGACATGTGTTTGGGATGAGGGACTCGAGAGTCAATCAATAAGACAAACTAAATGTGCCTTGGTTGATACTAAAGTGAAACACTTAAACTGCTACAAAGAACACTTAAACTGAAAAGACATATAGATGAGAGACATGTGTGTACACATACACATATGACTTGACAAAATCTTATTAAGTGGGAAATTTGTCAATGGATTCCTACAGTTTTCAGTTCTTTCACGAGACACATTGCATATATCTACTAGCCTATCCCTACTTGCCACTTATTTATAAAAATCAACCACTACAGGGGTGACTTCATTTACACGAGCCACAGTATTTATTGGATGTGGTTTGGTTTCTTTTTGCCTCACGGTGAGGAAGCATTTCTTTCTCTTTCCTTTTCCAATTCTGGTTATTACGGATGTTACCTTCATGTGGAAGTGGGGTTAGCGGGGAAGTTCTTGGACATACATAAAGAGAAAGTCTGAGAAGATTCAGATATAACTGCCCGTAGAAAGAACAGAAACTGAAGAATCTATATCAGTTCATATATGTTGGGAGTTTTCTTATACAGTCTCCCAGGTTTACATTGAACATGTGGGGCTTGGTCTTACAATATATTTTAAGAGCTTGAAGATTTGATAATCTAGGATGATGTGTTTTCTATTACAATGTCTTTTTTAAATTAAAATATTTCATTAAAGCCTATAAAGATAGACAAGTCAAAATTCCAAAGCTATTTAGTCAAAGGAGACCATCATAGTACTATTCAAATACATTCAATTTCAATGTAAAACTGTATTACTCTAGACTCCGTTTTCTTTAAATGGGATGATTTAGGGGACGTTTGGTTTGAGCACAGGGTTAGGTATGGATATGAGTATAATAGTAGAAGAGAATAAGAATTGGTATGAAAAATAAAAAAATAAACTTGAGTTTCTGTATTAATACCAATAATATTGTTTGGTTTGTTGCATTAATGGGAATGAAAGATAATAACAGCAA
>JAOSBM010172242.1:0-10274 GCA_027568955.1 Erythroxylum tenue | reverse complement strand
GAGCTACTCCACCTATCACCAATTGGTTTTAGGATGGAACCTCACTTGGGCTTATATGTGGTCTAGCTTTCCTTCTCTTGTGGGCCTATAGGCCCATTATAAATTCTAACACCCCCACTCTAAGACAGTAAGACTGCTTGACGGTCTTTACGAGTAATTACCAAAGTCGAGTTTGTATCGTTAACAAAAATAGGAGGAAAACCAAAGGCTATCAAATAAGTGGCTGTCAAATTCCATTCAATATAATCACAGGATTTTCGGAAATTAATTTTTTCAGTATACAGCAGTGCATTTCAGGCGAATTATTTTGGTGATTTTTCAGAAGACCTTGTGCTATACAGGTATTGCATGCAAATGATTTTTAACTTACACTAGTGACATACTGATGGAAAACATCTTGAAGACGCCGAGAATAAGCCAATCTGAGCTTAGTATAGCCTAGTTCTCCTAAGAGGTGTGGGCCGTTAAGCTTCTTCCTTCCACTTGGTATGTCCTCTGATATGGTGCCAAGCATCACGTTGATGATCGTTAACATAACCAAATATGCCTGTGTGGTTTTGCTTGCCATAGGTATCTTATGTGTCAAAAATGGTAGGCATGGTAGGCACCGTTTTCTATGCCTACCAAAGTTGACTAATGAAGGAGGATATAGCTGGCTATATCTCCCATATCTCTTGCCTAGCAGGAAGTGCAAGCAAGTTAGGAGAGAAAAAAAGAGAGTGAGGTGAGAAAGAAAAGAAAGAGAAATAGAAATAGAGATACAAAAATATTCTGTACATTTTTCGGTCTATTTTTTCTTGTAATTTTCTAATTTTTCTCAGTAGTAAAAGTCTTTTATCCTTGCCCATAATTTTTACCCTAATTTGAGAGTTTTCTACGTAAAATATGTGTGTTTGTTACTACTCTTTTATTCCTATTTAGCTGTGAACCTGTTCTAATCCGGTCGATTTTCACAATAAGTGGTATCAGAACGAGGTCAGAAAATTACGACAAATTTTTTGGCGTAATCCATTCGGAGTTCCGGTGAGCACAGTGAAAGTCGGTGAATAGTAATCACAAGGTGACAACTGTTCACTTATTTATTTTTGTATTAAACTGTGCAGTTATTGTAATTCAAGTATACAGTACTATTCATGTGTACGGTACTATTCACATATACGGATACTATTTATATATACAGGTACTATTCATACACCGGGTACTATTCATACGTATGGGATACTATTCACGTGAAATAGTGGAGTTAAATTCTATTTGTGATAGAAGTAATGGCAGCAAAATTTGAGATTGAGAAGTTCAATGGGAGTAATTTCTCATTGTGGAAGTTGAAAATAAAGATAATTTTGAGGAAAGATAATTGTCTGGCGGCCATTAGTGAACAGCAAGCGGGATTCACAGATGAAAAGTGGAACGAGATGGACGGAAATGTTGTAGCTAATCTTCACCTAGCTTTAGCTGATGGAGTATTATCCAACATAGAGGAAAAGAATATTGTGAAGGAAATATGGGATCACCTCACAAAATTGTACGAGGCCAAATCACTCCACAACAAAATTTTTCTGAAGAGGAAACTATACACTTTACGCATGGCGGAATCCACTTCGGTAATGGAGCACTTAAATACTTTAAATACTCTATTTTTTCAACTCACATCATTGAGGCATATAATAGAGATAAGTGAACATGCGGAACTTCTGCTCCAAAGTCTACCAGATTCGTATGATCAACTCATCATCAATTTAACAAACAACACAGACACTCTAGTCTTCGACAATATTGTAGCTGCTATTCTAAAAGAAGAGAGTCAGCGCAAAAGTAAGGAAGATAGGCTGGCAAAATTGCAACAAGCGGAGGCCTTGAAGGTGATGAGAGGAAGATCAATGGAATGTGGCTCAAATGGCAGTCATAGTCATGGTAAATCAAAATCCAAGAGTAAGAAGAATTTCAAGTGCCACAATTGTGGCAAGAAAGGGCACTTGAAGAAGGATTGTTGGAATCTTAATAAGAAATATTTTATTCCTCAAGGAAATGCAAAAAATACTTCAGATGATGGAGGTGCAATGGTCTGTGAAGCAACAACGACTATTGGAGGTAAGAGAAGATTTGTTGATGTATGGATTCTCGATTTAGCAACTACTTTTCATATGACTTTTCAAAGAGAATAGTTCCATCAATACGAATCTGTCTCTGAGGGATCTGTGTATAGCTGTAATGATCAAACTTTGAAGATTGTTAGTATCGGCACCATCAAGTTAAAGATGTATGATGGGACAAGTCAGACCATTGACAAAGTGCGTCATATGGAGGGCATGAAGAAGAATTTGTTGTCTATAGGACAACTGGATGATCTTGGTTTCAGATTGGAGATTCAAAATAAGATCATGAAAGTGAGTAAAGGAGCGCTGATATTTATGAAAGCAGAGAAGATTGTTGCAAATCTATACATGCTGAAAGGAGTAACTTTGCAAGAAAGAGAGACATCAGTTGCGATAACTATTCCAGACCATAAATCTGCAATGACGTAGCATAGAAAGCTTAAGCATATGTCAGAACAAGGAATGAAGATACTTGCAGAGAAAAATCTACTTCCAAGTCTCATAAAGGTGTCACTACCTTTCTATAAGCATTGCATTGTAAGTAAGTAGCATCTATTGAAGTTCAACACATCAAAGTTCAGAAGCAAAGAAATTCTAGAATTGATTCACTCTGATGTATGGCAAGCACCAGTTACGTCCTTAGGAGGAGAAAATTTCTTTGTATCCTTCATCGATGATTATTCCAGGGTGTTTCCTATCAAGAGGAAGGCAGATGTGTTTCCAACTTTCAAATTTTACAAAACGCGAGTGGAACTCGAATCTGGTGAGCATTGCAAGTGTTTGCGCTCAGATAATGGAGGTGAATATACTGGGAAAGAATTTGATAAATTCTGCAAGCAAGAAGGCATCAAAAGGCAGTTCACGACGACATACACTTCTCAACAAAAAGGAGTAGCAGAGCAGATGAATAGAACTCTGTTGAAAAGAACAAGAGCGATGTTGGGAGCTGCAAGCTTAGATAAGAAATTATGGACAGAAGCAGTTAATACCGCCTATTATGTGGTGAATCGAGCTCCATCAACTGCAATTGAGTTGAAGACACCGATGGAGATGTGGACTGGTAAACTAGTGGATTATTCCAACCTTCATATATTTGGAAGTCCTGCATATGTGATGTTCAATGCCCAAGAAACTACAAAGTTGGATCCAAAATCCAGAAGATGCATTTTCTTAGGGGTGTTGAAGGTGTGAAGGGATATCGTCTGCCCACTGCCCACAAGATTGTTATCAACAGGGATGTTATCTTCATGGAAGATAAGGATCAAAAGCAAGCAGAAAATGTTGCCACTGTATAAGAGAATCCAGAAACTACAACAGTACAAGTGGATCAGGAAGTTGATCAAAATGATTCTTCTGAAACTGCACCAGAGCATGAGGAGCAAGAACTAGTTGAATGTGATGTTCTAGATACTCAGATACCAACTCGCATGAGAAGAGCACCGAGCTGACACTCAGATTATATTATGGAGAGCAATATTGCATACTGTCTTTTAACTGAGGAGAGAGAGCCATCAACTCTTCAAGAAGCAATGACTAGTTCAAATGCATCTCAGTGGATGACAGCAATGCAGGAAGAAATTGAAGCTCTGCATAAAAATAAGACATAGGAGCTGGTATCACTACCACAAGGAAGAAAGCCTATTGGCAATAAATGGGTTTACAAGATCAAGCAGAGTGGTGATGATCAAGTGGAGCGATATCGTACTAGATTGGTGGTAAAAGGATATGCTCAGAAAGAAGGTATTGATTTTAACGAAATATTTTCTCCTATGGTTGGACTCACTACAATTCGAGTAGTTCTGACAATGTGTGCTATATATGACTTGCATCTAGAGCAGTTAGATGTGAAAACTAAATTTCTTCACGGAGATATTGAAGAAGAAATTTATATGCTCTAACCAGAAGGTTTTGAAGAAAAAGGGAAAGAAAACTTGGTTTGTAAGTTGAACAATTCTCTATATGGTTTAAAGCAGGCGCCGAGGTGTTGGTATAAGAGATTTGATTCCTTCATCAAGAGCCTTGGATACAGCAGACTGAATGCAGACCCTTGTGCATATTTCAAGAGGTTTGAGAAAATTGATTTTATAGTCTTGCTGTTATATGTAGACAACATGTGGTAGCAGGCCCCAATAATGATCATATCAAAGAATTAAAGGCACAGTTGGCTAGGAAATTCGAAATGAAGGACTTGGAATCAACAAACAAGATTCTAAGGATGCAAATTCACCGAGACAGAAATAATAGGAATATTTGACTTTCTCAGAAGAACTATTTGGAGAAGATCTTGCGGCGATTCAACATGCAAGATTGTAAGTCAATTTATACCCCTCTTCCTGTTAATTTCAAGTTATCCTCAAGTAAGACTAGACATTACACATGCAGTGGGAGTTGTTAGTAGATACATGAAAAATCCTGGTCGAGAGCATTGGAATACTGTTAAGAGGATTCTTAGATAGATCAAAGGAATCTCAGATGTTGCATTATGTTATGGAGGATCAAATTTTACTGTCAAACGATATGTTGATGCTGATTATGTAGGTGATCCTGATAAAAGTAAATCCACTACAGGATATGTGATTACACTAGCTAAAGGAGTTGTGAGGGTGTTTCAAAATTGCAATCAGTTGTGACTATATCAATAACAGAAGTAGAATATGTAGCAGCTGCACAAGCTAGTAAAGAAGTAGCGTGATTAAAGATGTTGTTGGAAGAACTTGGGAATAAACCAGAGAATATTACTCTGTATTGTGACAGTTAGAGTGCTTTGCATCTTGCAAAGAATCCACCATTTCATTCAAAGACAAAACACATTCGAGTTCAGTATCACTTCGTTTGTGAGAAAGTGGAAGAAGGAATAATGGACATTCAGAAAATTCATACAATGGATAACCTAGCAGATTTTATGACGAAAGCAATCAATGGTGACAAGTTTATGTGGTGACGATCCTCATGTGGCCTGACAAAGACGTAAGCAACATGAAACAGCAAGATAGAAAGGATAGTGTGAAGATCTTATTGACTTTCAATCAAATCTTCAAGTGGGAGAATTGTCAAAAATAGTAGGTATGGTAGGCACCGAAAACAGTGCCTATCAAAGTTGAAGTCTACCAAAGTTGACTAATGAAAGAGGATAGTTGGCTATTTAGCTAGCTATATCCCATATCTCTTGCCTATAAATAGGCAGGAGATGAAATAGGAAGTGCAAGCAAGAAGAAGAGAAAAAAAGAGAGTGGGGTGAGAGAGAAAAGAGAGAGAAAGAGAGATACAAAAATATTCTGTATATTTTTTGGTCTAATTTCTCTCTCTCTTTTCTCTCCCACCTGACTCTCTAATTTCTCTACTTGCTTGAACTTCTTGCTTCATCTCCTGCCTATTTATTGGCAAGAGATATGGGAGATCCTCCTTCATTAGTCAATTTTGGTAGGCTTTAACGGTGCCTACCATGCCCACCATTTTTGACAATTCTCCCACTTCAAGATTTGATTGAGAAAAAAATAGTATGAGGTGAGAGAGAAAGAGAGATACAAAAATATTTTGTATATTTTTCGGTCTAGTTTTTTATTGCAATTCTCCAGTTTTTTCAATAGTAAAAGTCTTCTATCCTTGCCCGTGGTTTTTACCTAATTTGAGGGGTTTTCACGTAAAATCTGTGTGTTTATTACTATTCCTTCAGTCCTATTTAGTTGCGAACCTGCTCTAATCCAGTCGATTTTCACAACATTATACTATCTCAAGTTCTTGTCTGGATATCAATCGACCGCCACCTGAAAGTGCATAAGATATAAATTGTTATGAACGTTAAACGTAGAAGAAAAGATAATGATCATAACTTGTGTAAAAATAAGCAACTGAAACGCATGTGCATGCACAAAAATGTCTCCTAACACTTGTTATCTTTTTTCCCCCCTCTTTGGGTTGATACTAAAATGTCTAATTGTGATAACTATTTTTTATAAAAGATAAATTCTTAATCATTGAACAAACTTTTAAATATGCATAATAACTTATAAATTACATATTATTCACATTTCCTTCCATTAATTTTTTTTGCATTTAATGACTATTTCTTTTCTTTATTTAGGAAAAATGTGAGAAAGCCAAGGTTAACAAAGCAAAAATAAAAACTCCTCACAACACCAGCTCTAAATTATTTGTTGTCGTATGACAAGAATTTGTAAGCTCTTTGTTTAGAAGTTTTATTATATTAGTTAATACAATATAATCTATTGTGCTTCAATTTTTTTAATTGATATAATAGAGTCAGACTCAACTACATGGACAAAAGTGTGATACAAACTAACACATTATAAGGAAGGTGAAGGCTAGACATCTGAAGAAGCGCATAATAATTATGTAAGTATAAAAAATTTAATTTTAAACTTTATTTATTTATGTAATACTAACTAATAATATTTGAATTACATCTCGATTTTGTGCTTTAAATTCTATAACAAGATGCAAGAGTTGTTGCAGAGGCTGTAAAGTATTCAACTATGTGATTGGATTCTTGAATTTGAGTCGGCACTCTTGCTACTGTGAGGAGAACTTAGACCCACATTACATTATATGCAAATATGCTCAAGGGATACAAATTGATTTGATGAATGTGATACCAACACAGAAAGTTAAGATTGTGAATAAATTGAAATGAGTGGAGAAACTAGTAAGAATGGTTCGACATTTCAATAAGTCAATGTGAAATAAGAGGAAATCGAATGAATGGACAAATAGTGACTATGATCATAAATGATATCTTGCATATATTGGAAAAGTTGAAAATAATATTTTGACTTACTTAATAAAATCTGTGGTTTTGAATGAATATGAAATTCTGTCTATGCATTAAAGTGAAAGCTATACGTAGCATATTTTGTTATATGATGCATTTCATATAATGCATGTTTTGATAAAGGCGTTGTGATCAGAGTAACCATACTTAAAGAGCTTTAAGTTCAATATTTTGCACGTAGAGCTTTGCTCCGTGATTTCTGTTTTCGACTAAGCCTAATGGGCAGTATCTATATCTGTATCTAAAAGGCACTCGATCACAACAATGTTTGATGCATGATTTGAAAGTTGTTAAAATAGCCATTGCCTTATAAGTTTGGAGACACTATATGTAGAGTGAAACATTTCGGATTTTATATACAGATCAATAAAGTTTGAGGTACTTATTGAGTTTGAAAGAATTTTATGCTAGACTGAGACAATGGATAGAAGTATGGAAGGTTTATGATTGTATAAATAAGTACTATCTTGGTAAAACTAGTGTACATATCTGACGCTTGAATAGAAAATTCAATAAAAGAGTAGCACAAATTCAGATATTGTGGTTATTAAATCTAGTGCAATAAAGAACATAGAATATTGAGTTGACTTTTAGGCAAATCAAAGTACTATTAGCTAATGAAGGTAAAATCAGTTTCACATGAAAAGATTAGCAAAGCCTAAACTGAGGATTCATAATTTATGACTTTTATTGAGGAAATTGAAAGTTGATAATGAATCCAAATTATTAGTTTGAATAGGAAAATAATATCGTCTGATTGTAATATGAAGTTTGTGGATGACCGAGTAAAAGATTGTTAGAGATAGCACAAATAACAACTTATGTTATACATCCTAGTAGGAATACGACAAAATAATATTTGATGGCTATGGATGTAAAAACAAGTGATTACATGTATTTGTTGTCAACAGTTGCCAACAATCTTAACTGTTGGAGATACGTTTAAAGCTTATATTTTGGAGTTCATAGAAACATAATCACAGTGATATCATTAGAATATCATATGAGGTGTTATACAACAGAAAGAGTCGACCGCCTTTGTATTTGGGTGAATAAGGCCTAAAAATAGTTTAAGGCCAGAAGTGATAGGAGATGTTGATGATAAGTGAAATTGATGTGTATTAGAAATTAAGTGACTTAAGAAGGACGAATGAGTTAGGAAGAGTAACACCAAAGATTTGGAATAAAGTGAGATAGACACATGAGCTAAGAGTATTAACACTAAAAAGATGTCAATTATCAAGTAAAAGATGAATTGCCTCTAAGAGTATCACCTTGCCAAGGTCAGGTTAGGCAAAAAAAAAGGGGGGGAGCTAAGCCCGACATAAAATTGTCCATATGAAAGTTTTGTAAAAAAATGACCATTAACATATAAGTTTGTAACACCAACAAAGATGTCTTAAATGCATAATGTGTGATATGTGAGTGTGATAAGAAGCAATGATATGATCTGACCATGATGTAATGTCGGCACAAGAAGTAAAAATTTTGAGTTATCTTAAGGAATCAGATAACATTGTGTGATATCTAGATAAGTAACTGAAAAACCGATTGATTCCATTTACTATAGTCAAGTGGGAGAAATTATTTGAGTGATAGTGCTAAATGGGAAATGGTAGAGCATATGAGGCAATAATACCCCTACCTATTTGATCATTCAGGTAAGAAATTTGAGGACAAAATTTTTTGTTAGCAGGGAAGAATTGTAACATCCCATTGCCTATGTTAAGGCTAGAATTGTGAATTTTGAGAAATTATTGAGAAATTAGAAAAATGGATATTATGCTTAAGTTAAATATGACATGCATATTTTTGCACGTTAATATGCCTGTACACGCATTCATGACATTTTTCGGGTATATTTGAGTTATTAACGCGATTAAAGTTGATTTGGAAATTTTGAAAATATTTCGAATATTTTGAAATTTTGGAGTATTTTTGGACTAGAAAAAAATGTTGAAATATGGACTAATTATAGTGAGACATGTGGACTCATCATTTAGTGACAAATGACCTACATGCAAAGGTGACATGTGGCAATATGGAATAGTGACACATGTAAGACATGCAATATAGCCACGTAGTATATGGATTTCGGTGTAGCTCATTCCTCTGTTGTTTGATCTTCACCGAAAGCCATTGAACCCTCATCACTGAAATACTGGTTTTACTTTACATCAATGTTATCCTTTGCATGCAAATATTTCAACCCAACTGGTGTTTGTTTATGCCTGTTCTGTTCTTTTGCTTTCCCCATCCACCGAAACCCAACTCTTCACTCTCATTGTCGGGAATTTAGATGATGCTGGAATTGGTTATGATACATGGAGTAAAGTGAAAATGATATAGAAATTCATGAAAGTTGATGTATAAAAATATACTTTGTTTTGTACTGTGACATACACATGAGATTTGTTTTTCACTGTACATGCATGAATCTGTTGAGTATTGATAGAAATGAATTTAAGTGAGTTTAATGAAATGAAATGAAAAGTTAGTGAAGTTGTGGTATAAAGTTGATAAATTGCTAAGTTGTAAAAATGGAAAAATGCATCGGATGAAAGTAGAACGAGAAACAACATGCAAAGAATGAAATTTGCATGTAGGAGAAATCGAATTTTTGATGTTTATGTGTGAACCTTGGATTTTTAATTTGTTTTGTGTTCTGAAGCTAAAATAAAGATAGAAAAGATGATTCATGTAATTAACATTTAATTTCATTTTTTTATAAAATAAATTTAAATTTTAATTATGAATCAATTTTATTTTATTTTACTTAATTATTATTTAAACAATGTCACCAACAATAATTAAAAAATGTAACTTAATTATAATTCAATCCATGCTAAAAAAAATAACATGAATTAAAATGTTATCAATAATTATAATTAAATAATAAATTGTAATAGGAAAGTATAATTTAAAATAAAAATTTGCCACTTAAACTTTTTAGCTACAAATACAAAATTGTCACCAAAACTTTTTACCTGCGTTTCCTAAAACGTTCTAATAATCTTTAGCTACGTTTACAAAAACGTAGCTAAACATATTATGCTACGTAAATAAATCGTCGGTAAAGATTATTATCTATGCCTACATTAACAAAGTTAATTACCTTTACCCTCCAAAACTAAACGTCACAATATGTCATTTGCAACAATTTTTTATCTCCGCGCCTATTACTTTTTGCGACAAACTAGTGATTGTAGCAAAATCAATTGGGCGAAGATTTTGTAAAAACGTTGTAGATAATTATTTGCTACCGAGCTTTCGCGACTATTGGTTTGAAGATTTTTTATTGTCGTAAAAAAAGGTTTTGCAACTATATGTTTTCTTTCAGCGACGAAACTAATCGTCCCAAAACCATCTTCTGTTATGGTGATATAATC
>JAOSBM010172203.1:0-10277 GCA_027568955.1 Erythroxylum tenue | reverse complement strand
ACTCGATTTTATGCATGCCTTACACGTGGCTTAACTATCAAGCCATTTGTCTCATTTACTTGGCCATGTGCCATGTATCCACTAAGGCCATTTGTTCCAATTGCAATTTGCCACATGTCATCTCATAATTGACCAATAATAATATTTTTCACAACAATTTACTAAAATATTCTAAATAATACCAGAATTGTCAAAACACAATTTAATCATATTTAAAAACTCAATTGTACCCGAAAAATGTCATGATGCATGTACAGTCATATAAATGCGCAAAGATGTGCATGTCAAAATTAATAATGCATGAAACGCATTTTCCCAATTTCTCATCAAAATTTTCAGAATTCACAATTCTAGCTCTCATGTGGGTAACGGGATGTTACAAATAGCAACTCCACTCACCAAATTGATAAGGAAGAATCAAAATTTTGTGTGGAAAGATGAATGTCAAAAGAGCTTTGAGGAGCTTAAGTACAGATTGACGAGTGCACCAATTTTGACTTTGCTTTCGGGTAACGATGGATACATAGTGTATAGTGATGCCTCGAGGAAGGGGTTAGGGTGTGTGTTGATGCAAAGAGATAAAGTGATTGCCTATGCTTCTAGGCAATTGAAACCTTATGAGATGAATTATCACGCATCACTTGGAGTTAGCTGCCGTAATCTATGCGCTGAAAATATGGAGACACTATTTATATCGAGTCACCACCAGGGTGTTTACAGACCATAAGAGTCTTAAGTATCTGATGAGCCAAAAAGAGTTGAATTTAAGACAGAGAAGATGGTTAGAGCTACTTAAAGATTTTGACTTGATGATAGACTATCACCCGGGGAAAGCTAATGTAGTAGCTGATGCACTACGTAGAAAGTCCACTATGGCATATGTGGACATAGTGTATCTTCCTTTATTGAAGGAATTTTCCAAACTTAGAGTGACAATGAGGCAAGTCGAGCCTGAATGTGTATTGGCTAATTTTAGAGAGGCTAGTGTTGAATAAGAAGATTGAGGAGTTATAGGAGCAAGATGAGTATTTGAGCAGGCTTAGAGAAGAGATTAAAAATGGTAAACCTTCTAAAATAGAGGTAAGGGAAGATGGATTGATGGTGGTAGGAAACAGACTATGTATTCCTGATATGTAAGAGTTAAAAGACGAGATTCTTGATGAGGCACATAATGCACCTTATGCAATGCACCCAGGAAGTACGAGAATGTATAGAGATTTGAAGGAGCATTTCTGGTGGAAATGAATGAAGAAAGAAGTTGCAGAATATGCTAAAAGATGCTTAGTGTGCCAGTAAGTGAAGGCTAAACACCAAGCACCTTCATGCAAGTTAAGACCTTTGTTGATCCCGGAATAGAAGTGGGAGAAGATTACGATGGATTTCTTGATAGGATTGCCAAGGACCAGCAGGAACCATGATGCAATATGGGTGATTGTTGATCAACTGCTAACTAAGTCAGCACATTTCTTGCCAATTAAATAGACGGATTCCTTGAATGCTTTGGCCAAGAAATACATAGATGAGATAATCAGACTTCATAGGATTCCAAGTTCGATAGTCTCAGATAGAGATCCTAGGTTCACTTCCAGATTCTGGGAAAGCTTGCAAGAGGCTTTGGGAAAAACTAAGTTACATTTTAGTATAGCTTTCCATCCATAGACTGATGGACAATCGGAGAGAACAATACGAACTTTGGAGGCAATGTTGAGAGCTTGTGTTATGGATTTTAGAGGCTTATGGGATGATCATCTACCTTTAATTGAATTCTCATATAATAATTCCTACCACTCAGGAATTCAAATTGTAATATCCCACTCCCGCAGGACATGTACCTGACATCTATGGGTGATATCCGAGTCCGTGCCCCGCAAGGGTGGCATGCTAGAGCACTCAATCATTCAAAACGCAGTACAATTTTTTTTGAAACCACAAACATAAATTACAGAAATCAATAACCAAATCGGGCCCACCTTACTTCATAAACATTCTCAATCATAGCAATACAATCATCAAAATTTCACTAGTCATTTGGGCCCAAATTCAAATACAAAACACTATAGTCATTTCGGAATACAAATTTATACAAAAAGTTGCAGAATGTACAATTCAATACAAAATAGAGAAATGTAATGCAGGCGCGAACTGATCCTGACCTTTATCCTTCACTTGAATATTGTAGGTATATTCCCGTTGACCTAACGGGGTATTCTTCTGATCCTGAAAAAATATTTGCAAATTTTGGGTGAGTTTTGTGAACTCAATGAGTGATCATCATCGATGGCTCACCCCAATCATGCAACACATAATTCACATTTCACATTCAATTTCACACTTCATATTCAACACACTTAATCATTCATATTATGCATATGCAGTGCACATGAGACTCACTTTTTATTTATTACTTTGTTATGACCGAGTGCCTAAACTGTCCTATATAGGGCTCATTGATAACTGTCCTTTATCCACTTGGAGAATACAGGGCTCATTAAACGTTGAGCCTGAGGCTCTGCATCACTTTTGAGCTCGAGGATCATTTTTACTTGTTGAGCTTTAAGCTCTAATCGTTGACTACTCTGATCACAACTGCCATTATATTTCATGCATTCGTGCAATGGAATGCATCTCTCACATTTGCATAGCCCATTGCATCTCTTTCTTATATCATCGGACCTTAGTCTGGCATTCAACATTAGAGTTGAGAATTCATACTTTCATTGATATGCAAATACACATTCCTAACACATTTAACAATCACATTAAGTACACATAGTTCATCCAATTCACATTCAAGTAGCACTTCAATATCCAAATCAACATCACAATCATCGGACCTCCTTCAGTAGTCAAATAATACAAAATGAAATAAAGCAAACAATGAAGTGAGACCATCTAGGTCTACTCACCGTACGCTCCAGATTAGCATTTGCTTCTAATTATGGAAACATCTGAATGAGGACGTCTATCCTGCACATCACAATTATGCAATACGCACCTTGCACACACATTAATAATTGCACAATTATAAGTATTCGTTTATGCACAAATATGGAATATGTACAATACATGCTCAATGACAATCCCGGGTATCTTTCCACTATTCTCGTCACAATATCAATCATATTTCAAAACCCACCTAAGTATAATTTGTACTCAGGTTTACAACTCAATAAAACCATTAGAATCAACATTCACAATTCAATTACTTGTCCTTTCAATTCTAGCATTATTAGCTCTCACAGTATCCAAATCTCATTCACTTTTATTTAATATCCATTACTCATTTCCTTTTAATCACCAATACAATCATATGAACCTATTCCTTTCCATTATACACATTTATTTGGTACTTCAATACCAACAATTCGTTCACTATTATTATTCTAACATTATAAGATCAAATAATAACCAAACTCTCATTCTTTCTTATAACATCTCCAAAAATTCCAAACATTCTGGTCTATTTTCCATGAACATTATGACAAGGAAAATGAAGTAATTTGGTAACAATTTCTTCTAGGAAAGTGTTCCTCACGGTCTTAAGTTTATAATGGCATCAAAATCATTCAATTTGGTTCAGTAATATGAAAGTTACACTCCAAATATTTTCGGACTGCTTTTATTCTGAGACAGTTCCCTATACTCAACTTTCATACAGAAATTGAAAGTCTTATAGACTTAATTAGAACTCTATTTCTTTATGAAACTTATAACCATATGTCTCTAGTTTACTTAAAATAAAAAATCAGTCCATTTGGATAACCACAGAAGACGTTCTGCCCAAAATACTGAACCATGTTCAGTGCAGAAAAAGTTCATCGTGGCGAACTCCTCCAGAGAGGAATTCTCACGAAAATTTTACAAGTTCGCCGCGGCGAAACCTTTCGCCACGGAGAACTTTACCCGAAAGAAATCCTCACTAATATCCTTCAAGTTCACCATGACGAACTTCCAAAAGTTTGCCGCGGCGAAAATACACAAACGCAAACCAAGTTTTTCAACAACTTTAGCTCAGGTTTTTCCCATTCACAACTTATACTAATATCACCTTTTTTACTTCATTTACTCCTCATTCTCAACTCCATTTCAACTCAATAACATTCACAAATCAATTCTTAATCCATTAAAGATCATTCACAATTACAAACACAAGATATTTACCTATGCATTTCATCACTTATGTTCATCATACATAAAACACCATCATATGCCATTTAACCTTTAACAATCATCACAACATGCTTTATTTAACCATGCCTAAAATGATTAAAGCGTAACATACTTGTTGTAGCTTCAAAACTCCTTCAAATCACCATGAAACCCTAGCTCCTCCACCATGCACGAAATTCAACTTTCAAGGTGAAATGGGTTGTGTCTTCTTGTGAAAAATGGAAGAGACAACAAGATAGAAGTGTAGGATTTTGACAAAAATTAGCATGAAGAGGTTGGGTTGTGAGCATGAAATGCCGTGGGTTGAGAGAAGAGAAGAAGAAGAAGATGGAAGCATTTGGCCAAGATAAAAATGAAAGAAAGATGGTCTTTCCACGATAATAACATGGGTTAGTAAATGTGGTGTGGGAAGTGACACTTGTCACTTGCCACATGTCATTTTCCCATGGTCTCCTTTGAGTCTTTCAATTAGCTAGTGCATTTGTGTCCCAATTCTATTCCAATTGACTCCCAATTATCAATGACACTTGTCATTAAATCCCAATGTCATATATAAAAATTTCCATTACCAGTCGACTCTTATTTCTACTTCCATTCATCAATTGTCCTGCCACTTGGCATTTTTCCTAGTCCAAAAATACCCTTAAATTTCAGAAAATTCCCAAAATTTCACCAAAATTCTAATTCACTACTTATTCATTCCAATTCAATTTTTAACACATAAAATTTGCAATTCCAAATATAATCACATTTATAGATCAGTTATACCCGAAATATGTCAATGAATGCATGTACAGTCATTTTAATATGTGCAAAAATTTACTATTCACATGTATGTGCATATCATGAAATGCATGAGCATGAAATGTGTTTCCTAATTTCTACATAGTCTCTCACATTTACAATTTTAGCCTTAACATGGGTAATGTGATGTTACATAAATGGCACCTTATGAAGCTTTGTACTGTAGGAGGTGTAGAACTCCTATTTATTGGGATGAGGAAGTGAAAGGAGGCTTTTAGGGCTTGAGTTGGTACAAGTCACAGTTGACAAGATTAAATTGGTGAAGCAGAGACTTAAAGCAGCTCAAGACCGAATGAAGAGCTATACGGATGCCCATAGAAAGGAGATAAAATTTGAAGTTGGAGATAAAGTGTTTCTTAGAGCTTCTCCATGGAAAGGAGTCTTGAGATTTGTTAAGAAGGGCAAGCTAAGTCCAAGATATATAGGCCCTTATGAGATCATTGAGAAGATTGGGCCTTTAGCCTATAAGTTAGCTTTGCCACCAGAACTGTCTAAGATTCACAATGTCTTCCATGTATCGATGTTGAGAAAGTGTTGGTTCACTCCTTTATATATAGTTCAACTTTCAGAGGTTCAATTAAGGGAGGATTTGACATATGAGGAGCAACCAGTGGAGATTCTAGATTTGAAGGAGAAGGTCTTAGAAACAAGACAGTAAAGCTGGTTAAAGTCCTGTAGAAGAACCATTCTAGGGAGGAGGCAACATAGGAGCCTTTTAAGCAATGAAGGAGAAGTATCCACACATCTTCGTGGACATAGGTAAGAATTTCGAAGATGAAATTCTTTTAAGGGAGGAGAATTGCTGGACCCTAAAATTTTCTTTCAATTATTATCGATTTATTTGTTTGATTATTTTTTTAAAATTTAGTCCACTAAATTAGCAAGTATGAATAGAAATTAGAAATTAGAATGAAGTGTTGGAATTAAGTTAGAATTAATATGGTGTTTAATGGGTTAAAATAGTCAGTAGACAAAAACAAATTAAATGAAAGAAGGGTAAATATGGAAAGAATAGTTAAATGAGGGGCAAAATGGGAAGAAAGACCAAAAAAATGGTCTTGAATTAAGAAGAAGAGAGGGATCGTGAGAAGAAGAAAAAGACAACAGAGAAAACGTGGGAAAGAGAGAAGAGAAGAGAAAAACCGTGGGAGAGAAGAGAGAAAGGAGAAAATCGTGAGAGAGAAAGAAAGAAGAAGAAAAGAATAGGAAATCAAGGTTGTTAAGGTAAGTTAATCATCTTTTTCTTCTTGCTTTGTTAAAGAAGGAGTTAGAGAGAGAAGAAAGGGGTTTTGTGTAGAGAATGAAGGGTTTGTGTTAGAAGAAGATGATTTAAGAGAACCCATTTGGTTTTAGGGTTTCTAATCTAGGTCTTGGGTTTTCTAACCTAGATGGACTATGGGTAGGTTAGGTTTAAGCTTAATTTGTATTTATTGCATTTTTTTGATTTTTGAAGTTTATGAGTTTAATTAGAATATTGTTTTGAATGGAATTTTGGTTATGTTAGGAAACCAAGAGAATCCTACCCAAGAGAAAGAGGAAAGAGAACCTTGAGTTAGATTTTTGCAAACGATTTAGGTGGGTAATGTATTTATAGTTATCGTGTAATTGGGCAAATTTTTGCTTACGTGTGTGTATGGTTGATTGCATGAACTTGATTTGCTTGAAATTGAATTGTTATAAGTGCTTGGAAATGTATGATGACTTATAACTATGTTATACCTTGAAGGGGTTATGACATTTTGAATTAAATGAAAAGAAGAAAAGGCATGAAAGTATGAGCATATGATAAAATGATTATGTGCTTTTGTTTGGCCGAGAGAGGAAACATTTCATTCGTCACATGCACATAGACAAGAGCCTTCTCACGGCTACCCGTTTGTGAAATATGAGCTCTAAAAATGGACTCATTTTGTTCATGGTGTAAACTTCGATTTCGCCATTTCGTTCCATGGAACCCTAGAGCCATTTGTTTGTGCATTGCATCTTTGAATTGCCAAGTATGATGCATTTGAGTGATTTGCTTAATGGATAAAGTCTATATTATGTGTTATACAATAACTTGCTTAATTATGAGTTTTTGAGCTAAATTGGTAAATGACTGGATTGTTAGATATATATACACATATGATTGAATTTGTGGTAAATTGCCGATGGCTATAAATATAGCCACTGAGCGTTGTAGCTCAACCCAATATTTTTCCACTCCTCAGGTGCAGAACAAGAAGGTTAGCAATCCTTGCAAGGAATTGGGACAAACTCCAAGATAGAGACTTTTGTAACTAAGTGACTAGACTTTTGGATAGCTTTATAAGTATATCAAACATTAAGCATCCAATGTATTTTGTATCTTCTGTTAAGCCTCTGATGAAAGCTAGAAAGTCCTTCCATGCCAACACTGGTAGCATCATCTAACTCCCTAGCACACTTTCCCACCAATGTAAGGCATCTTCCTGAAGCAAGCTAGTAGCATACTCATCTTTCTCCTCATCTTCACATTCTATCTGCTCCAATATCCTTTCTGTCCTTCACATCCAAGTCTCAGCATCTTTAGGATCAGTGGTTCCATAAAAGTCCACTGCCCCACACTTCCTCATCTTATCAAACTGTTTCCCCTTTTTAACTGGGGCCGAAGCAGAAATTTGCGACATCTGACCCATAGCCTGGACAAAGGCCTGAGCAAATGCCTAAAATAGTCTCGAGTCCAAGGTAGGCACTTGCTCCGACGAAACAGGTGACTCCTGTGTCTGTAACCGAGAGGGCCCACTACTATGCCCTACAAAGCCTTTCCTAGGGCTAATGACTCATCATTACTCTCCTCTCTTGGTGTAGAGTCAGGTGCAATCGATCCTTGCAATACTCCTCGTGTCCTTCTAAGAGGTGGCATCTTACTCCTTCGGTTAAAACACTAACGATTAGGTTACGTTTTATTTTAATCTTATTTCCTACATGTATGCATGATATGCATGTCATTTAATGTAAATAATCAATTCACAATGCAAATAATTTATTACACATCATAACAATTATACCACTATGCATTCTAAGCCTAGGAAAAGCCTAAGCTCTGATACCATAAGATGTTGGACCCTATTTCCGGAGCCCAACAATCTGGAGTCATAAAATATCCATCATCCCACAAGGGTGGCGTGCCCACACCGGTCAGTCACCAAGTCTACAAATTGACTTCTTCAGAAAATTGTAGCTCTATGTTTCTAGTTTAATTGAAAGCAAAAACCATCTCATTCGGAGCTCTATAAATCGAGATATGATTAAAATACTGAAGAATGTTCAGTAGAATAACCAGTTCATGACCAAGTCATTATCTTCTAACCGATACCCTTACTCTCTTTTTCATCAGTCTTTTTCAAATCATCACCAAAGGCTACCAATTTTTTTGAGAGATACAAAAATATTTTAGGAATCTATTGCTTCAAGAATCACTTCATTTGGAGGTCGGATGATGAAGTTATGTCTAAAAGAATCAAACATGTTTATGTCCTCAATCATATTGTACCTGTTTTGGGACAATTTCCATAACATTCATTAAAGATGTCGGATTAAGGTTATTTTAGGACGATTTTAAAGAGAACTTCGAGAGCTACAACTTTTGTAAAGACTCCGAAGAGAGATTCTGCAATTTAGAGGGTAAAAAACACAAATTTCTAAAAGTATACAATGTATGTCCAGTAAACGGACATACACGTCCGCCTAACGGACATACACGAGGCTAGGGGCCATTCTAGACCCTAGAAGGTCCGTTTAACGGACTTAATGTCCATTAAATGGACATGGATGATGCTGGGGGTCCTCATAGACCCGAGAAGGTCCGTCTAACGGACCTAAAGTCTGTCTAACGGACATAGGGGATACCCAAGCCCCTCTAAAGCCTCTCCAATGATTCCTATGTCCATTATAACATTCCTTTAACTCATAATTTTCTCAAATTCACCTCTCCTAGTGCAATATCACTTCATATAAGTTCAACCTCCAACCTTGTTTCATTAAGTCCTCTAATCTCTACTCACTTGATTCATCAAAACCACTAATTCTCCTCATTTACCATAGTTGTCCTGTGTATACATCCCATGCAGCAGTACCACTTATATTGATCATATCTCTCAACTCCGATATCCAAAATTTACATACTTTATATCATTGGAAAGATAAGAGGATAAAATACAACTTCCGAGAAGACAACTTTGTCTAATTCTGTTGGGCCCCGTTCCCGAAGCCCGACCTTAGGGCCGAACCCCCTTCCCGGAACCCAACGATCGAAACTAAAACCGACCGCAAAACCAAAACCGTACCTTATCTTACATCATCTTGCTCTGATACCAAAGATGTTGGAATCCGTTTCCGGAATCAAAATTTCCCGTAGTGAAACATGAAACCGCAAGCGTGGATATGACCTAAAAAAAAATTTCTTTCATCGAACCCTCAAAACATTATCAATTCATACATCATGATCATAAATTTTTCTTTCTTTATTCTCAAACGTCCAAACATACACTCACACAATGCATCATGGCGCCCATACATCTTGCCTAAATTCAAATCCTAACTAAGTCGAAACACCTCAAATAAGTGAATGCCCATTTTAAGAAAAATGGACAGCACTTCCCCTAAACATACCTCTAGCTAAATCTTCAATTTCCTGCATAGGCAACACACTCCTAAGCTTCTAAACATTGCAATCCATAAAGCCATTTCACAACACCAAACTTCAACGAGATCCAACTTCCAACCCTCATAGCTTCTAATCCTAAGAAAAACGACCCAATTTATACCATTTTAATACAATACGATCACAATTCACACAACCCCAACACATACAATATGTTAGCTCAACTAATCATCCAAAACCTTTACTCAAACTTTTCTTCCAATATCAATACTAGCCACACACTACTTAATCCCTTAAATGCACAACTCTCATATTCATCTTTCTTAAATCATACCATCACTTGCACAACCGATAACTGACAAATTTGATTCCCACCACACGAACCTTTACCAATCGAAAAACATCCTATTCTAAACAATCAACAATTTGAAATCAAATCAAGGGAATACATACAAAACACAAAGTACAAAAATCCAATTCCACAATCATATGCATACATCATTGAAAATTCTCAATTTCCTGATCTTATCCAATACAAAGAAATATTCAAATACAAAGGAAGATGCAATATTCGTAATCTATACAAAAGTTCATCTAACTAGATGCAAAACTCTCTATCCCGGAAATTGTCCAACTTCTTTGCAAGGATCGCCAATTCTTCTCATTCTGCACCTGGGAG
>JAOSBM010172169.1:0-10278 GCA_027568955.1 Erythroxylum tenue | reverse complement strand
ATGAGAGCCATCCAAAACTATGATCTCTTGTTAGAACGATAAGCTCTCTTTTTATAGAACGATAAGCTCTCTTTTTATAGAACGATAAGCTCTCTTTTTAAGATCATAGTTATGGTTGGGGTGAGCGGGGCCTCTGTTGCTGCTATGCTAGTGGGAGAGGGGAGTGTTGAGGCGGGAGGTGTAGTGATTCAATTGTGATACATAATCATTTGTTTTTGTTTATGCAATTTTACGTTCCTGAAACGGATCTTAAAAAATTTTTTTATTTCTCCTTTGAATTACTCAATTATATATGAATTTCATTTCGCACCGGAAACTATTCTAGGAGAAGTTCGAATCCGTTCCGTTCGGATATTGATCGGTCTTGGTTTGACATGGTTTACGCGTTACTGGTTCCCGGAAGAGTTAATATCTCTATTAGCTAAACCCTTTCTTACCCTGTCTCTGGACTCGTATTTTGTTTGTACACAATCAACGGAGGCCCCCCCGACATATGTTGCAACGTCTTCAATAGCATGCTCTTACTTCGTCTTTCCTTTAATAAGTCATCAAATTTGGTGCTTTTTGATCCCCAGTTGCTATGGGGAACAAAGGACGAAATACAATCGATTCCTCTATTTAAGTGGTTCTCGCTTCTCCTTGTTCCTGCTCCTAACTCCTCCCCGGGTAGTTCCCCAAGTTTGGCACTTTCCATACTTCGTGGGTGCAACATCAACAAATTCGCTCATGATCCAGTTACAACCTAAGATCTATGACTATATTATGTTAACTGTTCGTATTTCGTTCATTCCATCGGTATGCTCCCAGGTACCTTTAATTGTGATCTGTTTGCCAGAACCGAAGGGTCTTTCTGTGGAAACCTCCACGAACAATCGTCGTTTTTTGATGGTTTTTCCGCTTCTCACAGCTGCTCTTTTCACACCTACGGATATCTGGTGCCAAATCGTCGCCCGTTTCCTTATTTCTTTGATAATAGAGTTGGCTATCTTTGTGGCATCGATTGTACAAGTTCGTGAAAAGGGCTGGACGAGTGGAATGAGGGAGAGCGGCTCGATCGACAAAAAAGAAGAGTAGCCCCCTAGAACCTGGCAAAGTAACTATCAATGAATTCCCGAGCTATTTTCAACCAACATATGCGATTCATTCCGCTCCTAAGGTCAGGATGATTGGTGAGAGGCGAATGAATGGATTTTCACTCGTTGGTTCATTAGGAGAGATTCATTTATACAGGGGTTGCTACAACTGCTTTACACCAATCTTAGTTCCCTTGTTCCATTTCGAACGTATAACATGGATTGCTCCTCTATTCCGAAAACATGAAAAAATCCTCTACCGCCTGAAATGGGGATTTCAAATAAGGTTGGGCTTCAGCTCAGTAGCTCAGTGGTAGAGCGGTCGGTTGTTAACTGACTGGTCGTAGGTTCGAATCCTACTTGAGAATCTTTCCCTTCGCCGTCCTTGGTGAGTCCGGTTGTCTGTGCTACGTTATTCTTAGATCCAGCGAAATCATTGGTTTCAGAGTCCACTGTCTTTGTCTTTGTTGTCTAAATGAACACAAACCCGATTTAAAAAATTTGTTGTTTATACAATAATAAAAAATCAAAGCCTCTTTTGTCAATCCGGGGCAATACGAGTGGCATAAACTCTTTATTATAAACGGGCTTTCGATACTGTTTGAAAGATCAGCTCTTGCGGAAGGAAGACTTGTTGGGGTGGGTTACAAGGGCTCGAAGGAGAAGCTTTGGCTTGATCAGTCAGCTCTGAACTCACTTGATTGAAAGTCCAAGATCGGCTGTGGAAGAGAAGAAAAGGAGTAAGCACATGTCCAAGTCGAATCTCCTGTCTTAGTAAGAGTGTTCATAGGCCCAGCAGGCATTTCACTCGGGAAGGAAGCCATTCAGCTGTAGTCAATAGAAGAGTTGTCTTATATCCCTCATCTCATTCCGAAGGAAAGGTCAGCTTGGCGAACTCTCGGGAAGGCTTTGAAGGGGGACTTTGGAATCGAACTCGATGTGCACCAGTAAAAGGGGCGCTTCTGCTAGGTGGGGTCAGTCCATATTCCGGAAAAATACTGTCCAGTCGCTCGGAAATCTTGTCGATGAGCGCGTTTTCAACGGTATCCTAGACTTTATCTTGGTAATTATCGTGAGTTAAGTTTCGCATTCGCGACAGGCGCCAGGTTGAAACGATCCAAATACTAGCGGGCAGCATTAGAGTCGTAGCAAGCGAAAGGAGATAGTTTAGCGTTTCTGTATTCATACTTCGTTAATAATTTCTTCCTGTATTTCGTACGACCAGCGCGGTTGTTCCTATTTCATTTTATTTTTCTGAAAACAAGCACTAAGTTACTTACGGAATCTCAAATCTCTTCTCTCTCTGAATTGATATTTTGATCACCCTCGTTGTACTTACTCTTTCGCAGGATCACACTTCAGCACCAACTTGCCTCACTGCACACTTGATATATATCTATCTTTCTTCTTTATCAGCCGCATGCTATCGGCGCTATATGCACACCGCCAAAGCGAGATTCTCTTTCGAAAGTGAGATCACCATCGGCTTGTTGAAAGAGGTCCTAAAAGCAATTATTTATATACGATAGCACTCGCCATGGATGATACGATTACCTTTCTTGCTCGTCTCTTGATTGAAATTGAAATGGATTTGGCTGCCTCGCTTTGACTGTTCACCATATGTGTATCGTATCGACCCTATATCATACGTACAAGAAATTCTCCCTTCTCCCCATATCACTCATTCACATGCCATATCATTGTTCGCCCTACCAATATTCTGATTTAAGACAGATCGCTTCCCTCAGTCAGTGGGAGGCCTAGTCGATGTAGGCCCTCAAACCAAACGGCGGGCAGCCCAGTCGAAGGAGTAGTTCACTTACCTGTTAGTACATAGACTATACTCATACCCATATTACTACGATACGGATGTGTTCACCCTATCTTGCTTTCACGGCGAACGACCTGGAACCAAAGAGCCAATACACCAACAACCAAGGAACGGGAGTGGAGTCAAGGTTACAAAGTTTCCATCATCAATCACCGCGAGTAGAAAGCCTTGGTCAAACCCCCCACTCGCTATCGGCGTTTGAATGGAACATATTTACAATTTTTACCAAGTGAGCTTGCTTGGGGGGGGGCGAAGCCAGATACTTGTACGGAGATGAGATTGATGCTCCGCTCGCCCTCTTATCGCCACTTTATCCTCTATACAACACCTACCCCTTCGCCGAAGCTTCTGGTTCTTTCTTTCAAGACCACTCTCTATGTTCGTATAAATAAGGGAATGTACCTCTTGCAGGGAGTCTTTGGTCCGCGAATGCCTATTAGATAGAGTAGAGCACCAGCTCATTCCCTTCGCTCCGCTCTCGCTAAGTCGGATTGGTTTGGAAGGCGAGTGGATTAATCCTCGGGTTGGTTGAATTGCTTTGGCTTGCCTTCCTGCCTAACTAAATCAAATCCATTCTTTGGCTTGCGTGCCTACCTAGCTCGAGTTCCACTATTCGAGTGCCTAAGGTTAGTTTCCAAGGGGTTGGTTTCAATTGGAGATATTCCTCTTTTTAGGCAAGTCAAGGCTTGGTTATCAAAACTTTAAAGAATTCGGGGCGTCAAGCCTCGATACTGAATTCAGTGTCCAATCTACCGTCAATCGATTTTCCTGCGCTTTCTATTTAAGCTAACCCCCAGGTGAAATCTGGAGATGGGCACCTATTATCATATGGATCTGGCATATCGTCTGGGTACGCTGGTTCATCAGGGGCTGGTTAATCTGCTGAATCTGGTCTGGTCGAATCCAGTACTGGCTCTTCCTTCGCTTGGCACGCTTTCTAATCATTCCTCCAGGGGATAAGAACCTTATCGATGCGATGTTGATTGAGAAATCAACCTCGGAGTTGAAAGGGTTGGTGTGGCCAGAAGTGAGAACTCCTTGAAGCCATTTATCCATCTCTATCAGTTCACTCCTCTTCTTCCAGAGGAGCCCCCATAGAGGAATTTGTTCACGTTCACATAAGGAAGCGAAGCTTAAACAAGACGAATTCTTCAAATGCGGTCCGAAGAAGGGAAGGAAGTGATTTGATTTCAGGAAGGCGCCCTTAACGTCATTCGATGGTGGGGCTGGTCGAGCAAGAGAAAGGAAAGAGGTTCGGGTGGGTGTCATTCATTCATCGAAGGGCGGGAGAGAGAGGCCGATCTCTAAAATGGGATTCGGAGGCGGGTGACTAGTGGTGCGGGGTTGGCCTTTCTTATATTCCCCTTATTACTCTTATTCTTTTTTAAAATAGGGCGAACGCGGGGTTTAACCGAGACACCCAACCCGGAAGATATGCTTTGGAACCTTTGTTTTGAGACACTACAGGGCCAAATTCAAAGTAAGATTCACCAATTAGTGTCGAGTTATTATGGAGACAATTTCATTCTTCCACAAGAACTTACCTTTTCAGAAATTTCCAACCTTATTCATCATAATTCTAGATCCTTGGATCAACTTCTTCTCATTTTTAGGAATCTTTCTGAATTAGGCGTGCAAAGTACAGAATTTCAGCAGGTTATTTCAATTATTCAACAATTTCTTTGATTTTTTTGTAGGTCTGGTATGGAAGTTTTGATAGACAGAACTACATGGGCTTGATTCCGTGGTGGAACCGGATATGTAGGCAAGTCCAATACAATAAAAAAAGTTGGACACCAGCCCCACAGGTGTATGCATGAAGTATCAGTAAAGATGAAGTAAGCATGTCCGCAAAGACTACTCGCTCGCTTTAAAAGCAACTCCATTGAGTCCTGTCAGATCGTTAGTTACTTTCTTGAGGCCCTAAGTCTTGTTTTCCCGGGCAGAAATCAGAGTGAAATTCGATTATCCGGGCGCTGGTTAACTGGTTTTTTGGGGGAAGGGATTAGGTTACGACTCCAACAGGATAAAGTCAAACTCAACACGAATGAATTGAATCCCGACGCTTTCTGAAACTCCAGGAGACTAGCTGTTTCTATTTTCTACAACTAGAGGGGCTCTTTGATGGATTCTTTCTTTTGCCCTAGACCCTGCTGAATTGTGAAAGCGGATTGATTGCTCACTTTCCTTTCTTAACTTATCTAACTATAAAACACATCTCCAACCGGCTATAAAAAGTTTTTGGCTTCAATCCGCCTGGTCCGCCATGAAAGAGAACTGGCCTGGGAATTTTGAGAAGATGCTATCTAATAGTACTGGCAATTTTGAGGAAAACATAAAGCTGCTTTCCTTGTTCTACCAACTCCATTCAAAATGAATATGGAATCCATAGGCCAAGATGGCTAGACGGCCTTAAGGCAATATAGATTGCAAAAAGACTCTATTTTTTATAGGAACTTTCTTTATCCTATGATAAGAACACCTTCCCTTGCCAACTTAAAGATGGACTAGAACTCGAGGGAAGCCAACTACAACTCCAATTCAAACCCCCAGGCTATCAACTACTCCCACTGACTGGACTGGCGAAAAGGGATTGGTTGATAAAGAGTAAAGGCTTGAAAGGAAAGCGACTTTCACTGGCTCTACCTCTACCCCTGGCAGAAAATCAGACAGAAAGAAAGCCGATTGATACCTTATTGGCTACGAAAGCTGATTGCTACTAGCCCTTGTCTTGGAAAATCACTTGAACTAAAAGGGACTGCTTCAAAACGAACTTCCTCACTTACTTCATTGCCCGCAGAGAAAGCATATTCCAATCTTATTGGGCAAGTTAGGGATATAAAGTAAACAAGTGAAGTGAGAGCTCCCCTTTACTTTAACCGAAAACAAAACCAGGTATTCAATCACTGGACTACCTCAAAGAATCCATTCCATTTAGGAGAGGTTGGCCTAATAACAACTATTCCACCAACAGCTTATTCCATAGCAGCGGATGAAAGGAAAGCATTCAGCGGGACACATCTGCATGGGAGTGATTTTCCTTTGGTCATCTGATGTCTAAGCTTGAATTCGATGCCTACTCTTTCACCTTAACCCCTAATCTATAACATTTACGAAAGCCCCTAACGCCCTTCAAAAATAAACTCAACTTTTCTTATTTATTAAATAAAATTTTTATTAATTTAATTAATAGATAGAACCGTGGTTTTTATGTTTTGAAAGTCAGAGTGCGCTCCTGCGGTTGAAGATGATGAATAAAGGGCTGCTTCCCCTAGAACTCTAATAGGAAGTTTTGATGCCGTCCACTGCTTGCCTTCTCTGCGAGCCTTCTGTCATTTCAAGCGAGAAAGAAATTGGATTTTTTTTAGGCTGCGATTGGCCGACCGACGGGAAAGTCAAGTAGGAGTGGCGGTAAGGCTTGATTTTATAGAAGTGAAGTTAGGACATGCCAAGTATCTAGCTGAAAGTAGCCAACCAACCAGGCTTCAAAAGTCTGTTACCCGGTAATCCTCTATAGAGCCTTTTGTTCGCTAAATCGGATGTGAGTCTCTTAGGGTTCCCGTTCGAGAATTGAATGAAAACGAAATCAGCCTAGGGAATAGAGAATCCCGGGAGCCGAGAGTTTCTCGGAAAAGCAAGATGCATAAGTAAAGCTTTTAATAGGTTGTTCCTTGGAGTTGTGCAAGGCGCGTAGTCAAGTCTAGCAGAACGAGAAGCGTAGGTCTAGACCTCGGATAGAAAATCATTAGTGGATTCATTTCTCCGCGACGTCAGGAAGAAAGAAAGCAAGGTAGGAACGAAGGGATGAAGTAGTTCTTCCAACGGAAGAGGAGGTGAAGACTGGGGAGGTAAGAGCGTAACGCCTGGCCCTAGCGGACCCTTCACTTGAGTTCACCCGAGTTAGGGAAGGAAGATGCTCTATCGATGGGTGGAGTAAGGAGTTCAGAAGGAACCATCCGGAAAGAAGAAAGAGAGGACCGGTAATAGATACCGGGGCTTTGCGACTGTAACGATTTAAGGAGGAAAGAGCGTAAGAGTTCCATACCTGGAACATGAGTGCTAACATCTTTGTTAATTAGCACCCTTAGGGTGAGGTGAACACCTTATTCATTCTACTTTTTATATAAAAAGTATCACTTGGACAAGTGAAATACCTAGAACAAAGATGTAGCGAATTACTAAGTAAACGAACTACATAGATATCGTGAGAATCTAGAGTGAAAAGAGCGAAATAAATCATTCCTCACACACGTACATTTACTAAGAATAAAGTTCACTACTCCGGACTAGCTTCACTAAAGAGTTAGAACTAGAACCAGTAGAATAGAAATGAAAGAATGGCACAAAAAGATCTTAATCTAAAAAAAAAGGGGGGGGGATATGGCGAAATTGGTAGACGCTACGGACTTAATTGGATTGAGCCTTGGTATGGAAACTTACTAAGTGATAACTTTCAAATTCAGGGAAACCCTGGAATAAAAAATGGGTAATCCTGAGCCAAATCCTGTTTTCCGAAAACAAACAAAAGTGTATAAAGACAGAAAAAGCGATAGGTCCAGAGACTCAATGGAAGTTGTTCTAACAAATGGAGTTGACTGCCTTGCATTAGTAAAGTAAAGGAATCCTTCCGCCAAAACTACAGAAAAGATAAAATAAAGGGTAACCCTATATACATATGTTATACATATGTACTGAATTCCTATCTGAAATGACAACCGACAACCCGAATCTCCTTTTTTGGATATTTATATGAAAAAAAAAAAAAAATACAAATAATTGTTTGAACTCGATTCCAAGTTGAAGAAAGGATCGAATATGAATTGATCAAATCATTCACTCCACAGTCTGATAGATAACTGATTAATCGGACGAGAATAAAGATAGAGTCCCATTGTACATGTAAATATTGACAACAAGGAAATTGTTAGTAAGCCGTCGACTTTTGAAATCGTGAGGGTTCAAGTCCCTCTATCCCCAAAACAAAGAGGCCTCTTCGACTCTCTAATTATTTATTATATTCTCTCTTTTCGTTAACGGTTCAAAATGAGTTCTCTTTCTCCTGCACTCGATTCTTTCACAAACGTATCAGGACTGAATTTGATTTTTTCTTTTTACAAGTCTTGTGATAGATATGATACACATACAACTAAACATCTTTGAGCAAAATAATAAAGGAATCCCTATTGGAAATTGTAATAAATTGGTAATTGTAATAATTACCAATCCAAATTTGGACTCGGACTTAAACTTACGAAGTCCTATTTAAAAATAAATTCCAAGTCCTGGATAGGATTTTAGAAGACTTTCTGATCTTTTTTTTAATTGACATAGACCCAAGACCTTTAGTAAATTATTAAAATGTAAATTTTTCAAATAAGGAAGATGATACATTGGAAATGGTCGGGATAGCTCAGCTGGTAGAGCAGAGGACTGAAAATCCTCGTGTCACCAGTTCCAATCTGGTTCCTGACACATGAAAAATGGGTTTATGAGTAACTATTTTATTCTACAACTTAATTAAATGATATAGATCGACATACATATTCAGTTATAGGAAATATACGAGATCATGATCCATACTTGTCCATTTCAGTGTCTGAAAATATAGCCTTTTTTTATGTTTATTATTTTTTAAGTAAAGAATATATCTTATATAGTATGTAAAAGAAAAAAATTAGATTCTGTTTCCTCTTCTTTTTTATTTGTTCACAATCTATCTCCTCTCGATCAAACAGAATGTTAATACTGAGAAAGGTTCAATTAATTGGTCAAAAGACTGAAAAGTCTAGTCTAGAGAAGTTGCAGGGCGCGGAAATATCCAAAATGGATCTCAGATACAGTACAAATATCATCCGATCCTCCTTCATTTCTTTGTAGTTTCTTTCATATTTTTTCTATTTTTTTATTCTCTCCTATGTGATTTTATATAGATCATCTACGAGTTGTACGCGGTACAAAGTTCATGACGCAAAACTTGCAAAACTCATTTAGTTCATCCTATTCTATTATAATATTTGTTCAGCTCAGCCGAAATAGATATCTTCCAAATTGGAGAATCCAACGAAATCGAATGCTAACTACCATTGATTATTGAATTAATCGATCAACTTGCTATCGAACATGGATTTTGGACTAACAAATTTTCTTTGATCGGTGGTTGACAGTATACTTTGAATCGGAATCGGGGGCCTGATCGTTTCTACCAACTTTTTGCCCCAATTAATATGATTTTTATAATTCAAAATTCGAATTCAAAATCAAATTAACATGATTTTTTTTATATATTCAAATTCAATATTATATATAGATTATATAAAAATATTATGCAGAAATTCTCTTTTGAATAAATTAAAGAACCTATATTACTAATCCGTTGCGTATCTTGGTATTCCTATTCATCCACTCATTCTATTCTTTCTCAATCGTCCGTTAACCTTAGAGTAATTCATATAAATAAATGATAGTAAAAACTCAATAAGGCTATAGGACTTACTTTTGAACCCGCTTCAAGTTAGGATGATTAATCAACGAATCGTGGGGCACCCGGTCTAGTTTGATTATGTTTATTTCTGTTTTACTCTTGTACATAAGAAATGAGTCTCCATTCATATTTAGCCGCGAGCAATCTACGTTTGTGATCTCGTATATTTCGCTTCTCCGACATCTTACTGAGTTTCCCCCTCATCTTTTTGCAAAAAGCCGCTCCACGGTGGTAAAGTCTCATCTTGTGTGTTGGCCGAAGTTACAATAGTAACATTTAAACCTCTAAAATGCTCGAGGATTTCGAAATGATCTTCCAGTTCTGGGGAGAATTCGCAAAACTCTGTTTCCATCGAAAATTGAATGGAGTTTTCCCTTATTTCGACCGGAGAATCTAACAGAGACATTACTGTCGAGATTCTGACTGAAAAATTGGACATTCCATGCCCTCGGAGAGTGCTTTGTCGTGCTGGGTCACTGACATATCCTTTTTTATCATTTTTTGACCCGAAGAATGGATTGGATCGAAACGACTTTCCTGTCGAACCCCTTTGTGTCTGTATGAATTTCTGACCGCACGGAATCTCCATAGCCAATTTTCCATTTTTGATTATGACATCATAAGGTGCCTTTGGTACTACTCTTATTTCACACAATCCAGGAACTTCCATAACGTTGGCATGATTCGGTTTGAGCAACAGATCCTGACGTGATACATCTTCGTAATGAAAAGAGAATGGAAACATGAATTGTACGGCTCATATAGGCAAGAAGGTACCTTTCTCTACAATAAGAAAAATCACCTTTTTCTCTTATCATTTCATTTTATTTTGTCTTTTGCACTAGGTCACTACGCTCTCTCCAAACCAAAGCAAACAATCAAATCATTTGTTG
>JAOSBM010172135.1:0-10281 GCA_027568955.1 Erythroxylum tenue | reverse complement strand
GATAAAGGATCCCCCTGTCGTAATCCAGATTTACCTTTGAAGAATTGAGTGGGAGACCCATTAACCAAGATGGAATATGAGGGGGACGTGATACATTCTCTAATCCAACCAAAGAACCTCCTCGGGATGCCTACAGCTTCTAGGGTATTAAGCAGAAAGTTTACAACACTTTATAAACTATAAAAGCTAGAGATACTTCTCTGTATAGCATACTTATTCAACCACTTTCACTACCTTAATTATCAAGTTATACATCAAAAAATCAGAATTCGTTGTACCTTTCTTTAATTAAAAAAAAAACTTGTATTGGGTGGTTGTACCAAAAGACATCCCGCTCATGTATCCATTTTTGCATCTATCTACATGTCTTGGGATTTAGAATAATTCTTTCCGTTTTTTGTTTGGAAAATTGAAATCTAGGGGGATATGTATATCCATACATTGATGGGGATCTCATTTTACCTTAAGTTATCAAAAACAATATCTGAAACTATCGCTCACATAACTCTACATTTGGGATGTAGCCAAGCGTCTCTTAGGTTAGGTGCTCCCCCCAAGCCTTTACGATTCCTACTTCCTAGCTAGCTGATAAACATAGTTATTAATTGCTTCAATTACCATGAAAAGTTGGAAATAGGAATAAGGTCCTGTAGTTGACTTATGCACCAATGTAATGGAAACTATAAATTTGAATAACTGTGAGGCACAGGCATGATCATTTAAGCAGAGCGTGAATGTCTCGACAATTAACCGACTCCAGCCTCAGCTTCGTGCTGCAGGATTTTGTTATGTGGAAAATAAAGTAGCATAAGATGAGAGACATGTGGATATTTATTAATTCTATTTAAAATTTAATAAATAAATTACTTATACTAATATATGATTACGACAATTTAATATATGACAATCACAAATTAATTATTAAAGAGAATATATAAAGAGAGATAAAATAAATTTTTGGTAATTGAACTCTTGGCTTATGTCCACTTTTTTTTTAAAAAATTAAAAATTAGATTAATAGATTAAAAATTAAGAACAACGTTAGGAGAATAATAGTACTCTCTTTAGTCTCCAACAATAAAAACGACAACACACTACACAATATAAATAAAACCAATTAGAACAATGATGTAGTAAGGACACCTTACTTATCGAAGGCAAGTCAATTTTAAAAGAGGTAAAAGACCACTCTCATCTGCACATCTATGATGCTAGTGTTTCAAAATTAGGGCTATAAAAATAGAGATAATCCATAGGCTTCCCAGCTAGCTTTCGTCATCATATTGACAATATGACAACCCAACTCCTTAAGTAAGGTAGTATCAGTCCACAAAAATAATCTACTAAAGACACGATTTATATTTCATCTCCATAGAAAGATTGAGCTGGACGATGCGTGCTAATATACATTTTCTTATTTATGAGGGTTGTTTGATTCCTTATTGTTGGTATTTGAGATTTTTCTTTCTCTTCCTGACTGATTTCCTCTTTGCATTTTTTTACTGCACTTGCTGATCTCTACTTGAAAATTTATTATTATTTTCTTTTGATGAATGAGAAAAATTATTTATACAATATCATTTTTTGTTAAAGATAAAATAGGACCCTTATAATGGTCTTATTTTTTTTCTTTGGTGAAGAAGAACCCTTTACAATATCAATTGCCCACTCAATTAATTTAAAATTTTCTCAAGTATAACTCAACAATTTCTTTCTTAGTCACACAATATATTAAGGACTTATATCATGCTTACACACATAAATGTATTTTGAAGTTACTATTGTAGAGAATAGTCTATATGAGATATTCTCTTACTAACAAAGATAAAGACTGCACATCATTAGTGGATTTTGGATACTTCTTGTTCTCTTTGCAAGTGTCCGAATAGAAATTGATTTTTTCACTTCACATCATTAGTGGATTTTGGATACTTCTTGTTCTCTTTATAAGTGTCCGAATAGAAATTGATTTTTTTACTTATCAAGCCATTGATAATGGAGTTGTACTAAGGAGGATAACATGTATTTCCAAATTGTTGGCATAAGCTAATCCAAATTAAGATATATGATGATCTTATTGGAAGTTTGAAAGACATTCAATATATTCTAAATTCTAAAAAGAATTTAATTTCCTTAAGACAACTCAATGACAACTAGTATAATTACAATGGATAAGGTGGAATTATAAAGGTCACACAGGTGTTAGTAATAACAACATCTAAAAAGATCGATAACATTTATATTTTGGAATAAAATACGATTATAGGTATTATTTTAATAACTGCGTCTTCTTTGTTTGATTATAATATCATCAAGCTACGATATATAAGACTAGTACATAAGAGTTAAAGAGCTATAACCTTGTTAAGCAAGATAGGATTGATAGGCAGGCATAATACTTTAAAGTTAGACTACTCATATAAGCATTGTACTTTTGAGAAGCAAAAAAGAGTCGGCTTTAATTTAACCACTCATATAACCAAATATACTTTTAAGTACATCCATTGAGATCATTGTGGACCTACTCAAGTTCATTCAAGAGGGGGAACTTAGTACATGCTTACCATCATTGATGGTTGCTTTAAGAAGGAGATCTATTTCCTTAAATATAAGAGTGATTTCTTTATTAAATTAAATTAAAAAGAATTAAGAGTTTTAAAACTAATGATGGTTGTAAATTCTATAGAGAAGAGTCCAATAAATTATTTAACATTCATGGTATAGTCCAATATCCCACAATTGTATTTGTTAAGCGTAGGAATAAAACATTATTATAGAGGGCATCTTGCATGTAATAAAATTTTGATTTATCTAAAGGTTTTAATTCTGAGGCATAATTCATAATATATGATCTAATAAACCAACCTTGTATATATCTTGATTTTAAGACTTTAGTAAAAGTCAGTTCTTATTTACATGTACTTTGTTTCTAGCATATGTGTAAAAGATGGTAAATTTTACTCGAGATTAGAAATTATATATTTCTTGGGTAAGAATTGAGTATAAAGAGATATAGATTATAGTTTCATAATCTCAAGTCACTAAAATTATAATTAATAGGAATATTATATTTGATAAAAATTTCATATTTTACTGAAAAAGGAGTTATTTCTTCCTCTAAAAAAGTCAAGAGAGTACACAAAAGAAGGTGGAGTTAGATACCAACCAACTAGATTCTCCATTAGAACCTCATCTTGAAACTAATCAAATTTAGGTAAATTTGAGAAAGAAGAGGAAGATGAAAACAATCACCAAATCAATCATAAATTATAGTTAAGCATAAACAATAGAGGTAAATTAGAATGCAGAAAGATTTATTGAACCAATTTGGTGGCTTATTCCATAGTAATGGTATAAGAAACGTACAATACGAGTAAGTCTTTTATAGTCTAAATCTACACCAGCGACTTTTCATTACACATAGCCCTATGAAGCTTTGTTTAGATATGCCAATTAGAGCATTGTTTATTAATCCATATGTAGAAGTACCCTTCAGCCTTAAGGCAACAACTTTAATTCTTTCAACACATTCCATAAGTCATTTGAGTAACTTGTTAGGTAGTTATAACCTTCAACCTTTGATATGTATAACATATTATTAACGTCCCAAATAGTAAGCCAAGGACTGGTAATATTGCTATAGATTGAGGGTAAGTTATCCCATAAGTTTATCCATTAAAAGGGGTGATGGAACCTATAGATAATAGTTTTATTAATCAGTATTTTTTTCTCATAAGAAGAAAATAGTTGTTTGGATTAGTTGGTCAATAGATAGAATAATGTCCACCTTTACTTTACAGGAGTCATTCCCCGCAATGACCCTCCCAAAATGGTGGTGCTGGTGATTGGTTACAAAAGTCCAATTATTTCCTAACATATTCAAAAGTGTTAAATTTTGAGGACTGATTTTGGTTTCTATCAATCTTATGATGGCTATATTAGAATCGTTGACAAAATTCTTCAGAACTAGTCTTTTTTTAGAGCACATTAGTCCCCCAATATTCCAAGTAACTAAAAACATGATAGGGTAGGTCCCTAAGAGCCTTTTTTTCTACTAGCTTTCTTACGAACACTTCTAAAACCATACAAACTAGAGATTAGGGGAGAATCATCCTTTCTTTGATCTTTGATGGTATCCTCCGTAAAGAATTCCATGGGGTTACAACTAATTGTATTTTTTTTTGGGTAAATTAATTGTATTTTCACTCGATCTTTTATTATATGTAGTCATACAAATGATTGTATTTTTTCTCTCGATCTTTTATTATATGTAGGCTCCTAGTGGACCAACATTTACTTCTTTCCCCTTCTAGGTATTCTTCTGTAAGCAAGTACTTTGTATGGCTTCTACCAAGCCTATTGGTGAGCACATCACTTCTCCATCCAATTCACTTTGTTTGTGAGTGTTGACCCATTCCAATCTTTCAATAGAGTTTTCAAAACTAGCAATTTCATATTAAGGATTAAGTGGTTGTGTCTCCCTCACATGATCTTTAATACTCATTAGTTTGTTATAGTACCCTCTCAAGAATCTCTTTCCAGTTAGTTTCAAGATTTTTCCTTGTTGACCTAGGGTAGGTCTACATTTATAAGTGATTGTTATAGCATCCTTATAAAGTGTATCATTTTCCCCTAGCCTCATCAAGGGAATAATATCAATTTCAGAAAGGATCAGTGGTAAGATATAAAGTGAATTTTAAGATGCCTATATGGCAGTACAAATTCATATCTACATTATAGAAAGAAAAAAGAATAATTGTTTAGTTACATAGACTAAGACTATATAAGTGATATTGGACAGAGGAGGTTCTCGTGAGACAAAGCGATCGACCTAGTTGTAAGGATTGTAAAATGATAGGTAATGCATGCTTGTTAACTCAATATAGATTGTTGGTTATTAATCTTATAATTAAGGGTTATAAAAAAGAAGAGAAGTTCTCAGAGATGCACTAGTGTTATATACTAGATCTAAGAGGGAATATTTTGGAACAAATTAAGGATAGAGTAATATCTAGAGAAGCGTGAGAACTAGTGCTAACCTTATATGGGAGGAAGTAGTAACTTTTTTAAGGAAAGCATGTAAGGAGATTTTGAGAGTTTCTAAAGGGCCTAGAGGAGTACTAAGAAAGAGTCTTAGTGGTGGAAAGAAGACTTGCAAAACAAGGTGAAGATCAAGAAAGTTACATATAAAGCTCTATTGGATATCAACACAAATGAAGAGAGGGTAACCAATAGAGAGAGTTATAAGTTGGTAAAGAAAGAGGCCAAGAAGTTAGTCTCAGAAGCCTAAAGTAGAGCCTACAAGAACTTATATCAAAGATTGGAAACTAAAGATGGAGAAAAAAAGGACATTTTTAAGTTGGTAAGAGCTGAGGAATAGAAAGCAAGGGACTTAATCAAGTTTGTTATATAAAGGATAAAGTAGGACAAATTCTTAAAGATGAAAATGACATCAAGGGAAGATAAAAAAAGATACTTCTATATGCTTTTTAATGAAGGAGGAGATAACAACATTTTGTTGGGTGACCTTAGAACTTTTGAGCAATATCGTAGCTTCACTTATTATTGGCATATCAAGAAGCAAAATTAGAGAAGCTTTGAGAAAGATGAAGAGTGGAAGTGCATTAGAACTAGAGTGAGACCTATCTCAGAGGTCCAATTTGGATTTATACTAGGGAGGTCCATGATAGAAGTTATTTTTCTTCTTACAAAAGTAATGAAATATTATAGGGATAAATAGAGGGACCAACACATGGTTTTATTGATTTAGAGAAAGATTATGACTGGTTACCTAAAGAAGTCACGTGGAGATGTTTAGAAGCTAAAAGAGTTCATGTATCCTAGCTAGAGTAAGTACAATAAGAAGGGAAACAGAGAATTTTTGTATCAATATTAGGGTACACCAAGTATTCTCATTAAGCCTCTTTCTGTTTGCAGTAGTTGTGGCTAAGTTTACGATGAATATCTAAGGGGATATGCCTTAATGTATGCTGTTTACTGAGAACATTATTTTATTGGATGAAACAAAAGAGAGTGTTAATGTTAAGCTAGAACTTTGGAGGGATACGCTAGAGTCAAAGGGCTTTAAATTGAGCATAACTAAGATTGATTACTTAAAGTGTAACTTTTTGAGTTGCATGGCTGCATCCAATATGGAGATCAAGATTGGTAAAAAAGTTATATCATAGAGAGATTATTTTAAGTACCTTTGATCTCTCATTCAAAGCAGTGCTAAGATAGAAGATAACATAGTTCATCATATCAAATCAGGGTGACTTAAATGGAGAGGCACCTCAGCAATTTTATGTGAGAAGGATCTATCACTCAAGCTAAAAGGTAAATTCTACTGTTTAGGAGTTAGCCCAACCATGCTCTATGAGAAAATTGGCCAATTAAATAGGTATATAGTCAGAAGTTAATGGTGTCAAAGATAAGGATATTCCACTAGATGTGCAACTTTATAAAAAGAGAAAAGGTCAAGAATGTAGTGGTAAGAGACAAGTTGAATATGGTTAATGTTGATAGTAAATTAAAGGAGATAAGGATTATATGGTATATATTAAAAGGAGACATTCTAATGCCCTAGTTAGAAGATAAAAGAAGATTCTATTTAGGGACTTTAAGAGAAGAAGAGAATACCCAAGAAGAATTGAGGTCGAGGTGATCAAGAATGATATGACCCTATTAAAGTTTAATATAGACTTAACCCTCAATAGGAAACTTTAGCCAACTCGAATTCGATTAAAGGAGCCTACATAAAGAGTTCCTTCTCTTTTCATAGGCCTTTTGAACTGTTTTCTTCAATTCTTGTGTCTTTTATTAAGCCTTAATATTTTTTTGTAGCACTTACTCCTTTAATTATTTTATTTATTTATTTGTATTTTTATTTTCAATTGCTTCCTTGTTTTATTTATTTATTTATTTTTCTTTCTTATTTGTTTAATTGTGTACTTACTTTTATCTTTATTTTACTTTACTTTTTTATTTTTTATTTATGTAGTTATTTCTTTATATATTTAGCTACTGTTTTCTTCCAACCATTTTCAAAAACCTTTTTCTTTTTGTGGGTCTATTAAAAAAAACTTCTCTACTAACTAGGGGTAAGACTATGTGCTTCTGGATCTTCACAAATCCTGTATCGCGATTCCTACTGTGATGTTGATATTGTTCTTGTTGTTGTTATTTTTGTTATTGTTGTTGTTGTTGTAATTGTTTTGTTGCATAGTTAGTTGGAAAGCAATTTTATAGGTTAAAGTTACTCTCTCTATTATAGAGATTGTGTTCATTTTATAATTATTGCAAAATTTTAAAAAAATTCTAGAGGAATGAATTACAAGAGAGAAGCTCGAGCATATCTCTTTCTTCACCAAATTTTATGAATGACTTGCATGCTCCCTAATCCTTAAACTCTATTCCTCTCCCTACTCCATTCCTTCTACTTTTTTCCCTTCGGTGCTCTAGTAGTGTATGCATTTCTTTGTTACATCGTGTTCCCACTTATCTTCTTCAACACTATTTACAAATTTACCATTTTTGGCAATGTCAAAAAGTTCAACCCACTTCATGCCTTAACTAAACACTATCCTACCTAAACACCTTTCCCAAATAGTAACCTTACCTCCCTTCCCTCGACCTTTACTAGCCCAATGAGCACTCGAGATACCACTCAAGCTAAAGATTAACTAGCTATAATTATGAAAATGTGAACTCAGGTGGTAGGGGACTCTAGTCCTAATTCTAAGCTCACTTATTATATGCTAAATAGGACCTCATATGACCTTGTTATTGCTCCTCCCATTAATACCTTGAATATTAGAGCATATAGGTGGAATGCGAATCTCATTGGATATTTATTAAATAAAAGAGTACCCTCTCCAGTTATGAAATCCTAGGCTCACACTCACTAGAAACAACTTGGCCTCAAGGAATTTCTCATCAACAATGAAGACATCTTTCTTCAAAATTTTTAGTAGCTCTTTAGTAAGGAAGGTGATGGAGTTAGGAACTTGACATGTTCAAAAAAGCCAATCCTACTCTAGAACTGGAATCTTGGTGTTAATATTAAAGAAATTAAACACTACAATATACCTATTTAGGTGTTCGTCAATGGAATTCTACTTGAATATTGGACAATGACTGGATTGAGTCACATTGCCAGCTTTATTGGAAGACCATTATTCCTAGATAAAGCAAAACTTATAATAGCATAGTCAATTATGCTAGAATATGTGTTGTAGTAGAAGAAATGAAGGATTTAGTTGATGAAATTCCAATTCTTAAGTTAAATGACAATCTTGATTTGGTTGAGGATGTTGTTATGGTAATTTAAGCCTATAGACCTTCGACATTATTCCCTAAAAAAATCTAGAAACCTATTGAAAAAGCTTTTAAAACAAGCTTTCATAAGAATTGCTTGAAGGGGATAATGAAACTACTTAGACAACCCCTAAGGTAAGTATTTCTGATATAAACATGAGGACCATTTCTTATGAAATTGATCTCACAAATGAAGAAACCCCCTTTTTCCTTAAGCCAATGATTTTGTTGAACTAGATATAATAATTAAGACCATAGTCCTTAAGGTAAGCAAAAACATTGTGGCTTTTAAAGTAAATACTCCTTGCAAAACAATATGGATCACCTGAAGTCATAAAGGATGATGAAAATTTCAAACATGCAAGCAGAATAAGATCCAATATGAAGAGATCTTCTTCCTGTGATCTGAACACATGATAGTCATAACCTAAAATGTTAGGGGATTGAACTCCCCAACTGAAAAACTTATGCTTAAATTACATTTTGGAAAATAAGCACTAATTGATAGGTATTTTGGAATCCAAAACTAGATGTGAAAATTGTAACTTAGCTTTTTTCCTAATTGTGTGAAGCTAGTAGACAATTTCAATACTCATCCTAATGGTAGAATTTTGGTATTATTCAATATAGTAGAAGTTGAAATCCTTAATTCCTTAGAGCTGTATCATTTAGTTCACACTATAGTTATCTTTAAACTGATGAGCCTAATTATGAGTGTATCTATAATTTATACAATCAAATATTCCTTTCAAATATCTTCACTATGTTCAAAACTCAAATAAATATCATCCAACATGTAGGAACCTTGAGAGAAAGCTGAGGTTAATGACCTCTTAGATCATTATGTGAGTATTTGAACAGTTGCATGAATGACTTACAAGTAACTGATATGTGATATAGGGGGAATTTCTTTATTTGAAGCAACAAACATATAGGGAACACCTTTCTGAGAAAGAAATTGGATTGAAGTCTTATCAATCGAGAGTGGTAGTAGGCCTTACCCCACACTAGAGCCACTTTTCCTAATGTTGGTTTCTCTAATCACTCACCTATGTTATGCAATTAAATAATTCCAGCCCTCACACTAAAAAGACCTTTTATGTTTAATATCTTTTTAATGATCCTGCAGGCTTTAATGAAGTTATGAAAAGAGGTATCAACAGTAAATTAATAAGTACTAAACAATTCGTATTCATTAGGAAAATGTGCAAATTAAAGGTTGAGCTTAAATCTTTCCACTAGCAAAATGTTGGCAACACTCACCATCTTCATCAAACATTAAAGGTAGCATTAGATAAGGCTTAATATGGGTTGTATTAGAATCCTCAATCTCCAACCCTATAGGCAAAGGAGAGAAAAGCTTTTTTTTAAGAAGGTAACAAAAGGAGAGAAAAGCTTCTCATAACTACTCTCAAATTGTTAACTATGATTTCTCATTGATGAAGCAAAGATTAAGGAACACTTGGTTGGAAGATGGAGATAGGAATTACACTTTTTTTTTCTATAGATTTGTGATTTTAAGGCAATCCACCAACAAAATTATCTCTATTTCAAGTTCTTATACACTGATACATACTCAAAAGTCAAATTCTCAAGGAGGTTGTAAAACACTTTTCTAGCTCTCTGGGAACTCCATCAAAAACTTGCTCCTTTTCTAGGCTTATTAGAGAAATAATTCAAGATCAATTATCTTTTCAAAAGATGGAGTTCTTATCCAGACCAACGACAAAAAATGAAATTGTTGATGCTTTTAAATCACTTAATCCTTTTAAGGCACCAAGGCTTGATGGCCTAAATTTCAGATTCTTCATTAAAACATAGTCCTTAATAAATCATCTGTTGGAGTTATGTAAATATAGTGCCCTGGAAAGCAAGTGTATTTACATGAAACTTTATTTTCTTCAGTTACAGTTTTGTAATGAAAATATTTATTATTAATAAAACAAAAGAGTTTGGTTTTATTCA
>JAOSBM010172108.1:0-10282 GCA_027568955.1 Erythroxylum tenue | reverse complement strand
TGTTTTCAAGAGGACTTTATATCATTCGATTATTATTTGAATTTTCTATTTCATTTTCCCAAAATCCAAAAAAATATACTTTTATACAATCTTCTTTAATTTTAGTTTAATTTCCTCAATTTTGATCAATGATCTAAAACGCCTCTTTTTATCAACTTGAATTGCATTTTTGACTATTGAGCTAGCTTAAACCTTTTTCGTCGGTTCCAATTAAGTGAGACGACCCGAGGTTGCACCTTATACTGTAATCCTTGGAATTAAATTATTTTTGATTCGGTTTCCAAGGAATTGATCTTAAGATTGAACGAAAGAGCCGCGATCACATGTGTAAATCCTAATGGTGTACCATAGAATAAAACTCATTTCCTTTTTCTCATCCAATAACCTAATTTCAATGTAACTTCAAATTATATGAAACTCAACTTTCAAACTTCAATTCATATATTGCTAAGATATACACTTATACTGGCAATATTCACTTGTAATGTATCATTCATATAAAACTAATAATCATACAATATAAAGTCAAATATCACCAATCTTTTTGCAAAGAATTTATTCATATAAAACAATTAAAATACATTCACCGTTTAACAACTTTATCTCTAAGGACACTCATGCGTTTTGTGTCTTTCCTTTGCGTACACAAAGCACATTTCAATTAGGCATTTATTTCCAAATTCAGAAATAAGGAATTAGCAATATATATTTGGTTTAACCAAATTCGAGATTAGTGTTTAATCGCATAACACGTAAGCTAATCGTATTCACCATGTCACGATCATGCATGATGAATCACGATCATGGCCCTTGTCCAGAATTCATATGTCCACTTGTTTAGTAATTTGCACATAGTAAATGTTCACATTTGGTTTTGAGGTCTTGTAGACATTTGTTTCCCTATGCCTCTAGTTTCCATATAATCAAAAATCAATCCATTTGAATTTCTAAATCAACAAGCATGCACCAAACATCATAAGTTGTTACAACACAGTGGCAGCATCAGGTCACCATTTTCAATCTCAAATTCCAATGTCATTCAGCCAGAATTAGGTCAGGGTCTCTTCTAGAGATTTTTAGTACTATGTCTTAGGTTTTGTCTCCAATTTTAATCACCTAATTTGAAGGAATTTAGGCCAAAGTATGGTCAAAACAATGGGACTGGTTCAAGTGAACCAAGAACCTAAGATAAAATTTCACTAAACGTGTTTCTCTCTTTATTATCATATTTAACCAATTTCATGTAAAGTAATACCAAAATAGACTTTTGGATCATATTACACTAAAAACCCTAGCCATGGCAGATTCTTTCAACTTGATTCCTTAGTTGATTTTCTTATTTTCGACCCTTAAATGCTTCCAAACTTATCATCTACTTCATAGCAAGTGAAAAATCACCATTGATCTTACATGATTCTTTTGGACAATTGAAGAACTCTTAGTGAAGCTCTCTTCAAAGCTTGCTTCAAAACCATTAAAAATCATCCGCCCCTTGTTTCTTTCTAGCTTGGCCAAATATCACCTTTTCTCTTCTCTCTTTTTTATTTTTGGTCTCTCACAATGTTCTCTCAAATTGAAGCAACTAAGTCTTAGTTTTTGGGTTTTTATACTCTTTAATGCTTTACACATGTCACCTTCTTATTAATACACTCTAATGACTCATGAATTCACTAACTTTTATATCAAAAAGACCAAATTGCTCTTAATGAGTTTAACTCACCAATTAATTGACTTACTTTCACAAAAAATTCTATAATCGTCTTATTATCAAATTTACCATGAAATAATCTAATTAGGGTCACGACTTATTAATTAGATGTTTTTTAAAAAAATTGAATGAGTTTAAACTCATCAATACCTATTATTTTCCAAAAAGGGCATTTTAGTCCTAAACTTTTGAAACTCTCGAAATCCATCCTATCAGACTTATTTTTGATTGATTTCAGTATCACTGGACTTTAATACTTATTCCAGATAATTTTCAATATTTTGGGGTTGAGTCCCCAAAAATCACTATTAACCCCAATTTGCTATTAATCTAAAAATACTATTCACCAAAATAAAAATTTATATTCAATGAAAGGAAAAGTTTGGGGTTTTACATGCATAATTAGAACTATGCTCCATATGAGTTACACATGTATTTGGAAAGGATAGGGCAATGATTATTCAATTACTTTTAGCACGTGTAACAAACTAAATTGCCTCCATATTATTTGATAACATTCGAGGATGAAAATGAAGATAAGGATGAGTTGCTGCTAACTAATCTCCTATTTATTCTACTTTCCTTTTTATTAAGCCTTTTAAATCTTAAAGACTTTGTTTTCCATTTTTGATACTACACTTTTATTTTATTTATGTTATTTTATTTGGGTAAATTATTATTAATTTTCAATTCCTTTTACATTTTATTGTCTTTACTTTTTTGTAGTTATTTTTATCTTGAAATATTTTGAAAAGGTTAAATTGGAATGTATCAAAGTTGATTTGGCAATTTTGGAAATATTTTGGAAAATTTGAAAATTTGGAGTATTTTTGGACTAGAAAAAATGTTGAAATATGGACCAATTATAGTGAGACACATGGACTGATCTTTTAGTGACAAATGGCCTACATGCAAAGGTGACGTGTGGTAGTGAATTAAGAACACATGTTGTCTTGTTTTTAATATGGAAAAGTTACTGTAGCTTGTTCTTCACTTGGTTTGTTCTTCACCGAAAAACACCAAACTCTCTTCTTTTTCTTCACCACTGAAACAACTTGTTGATTATGCTTGAGTAATTGGTTAATGATTCTTACATCAAAGTAAGAATTTTAGTCCATATCAACTGCTGGAAGTTTAGTTAAATAAAGTAAGTTGAGTTTTAAGTTTATGATAATGTAAATGGTATTTTGATGTGGGTGCATTTAAGATGAACTGAAGTGAGTATAATGATAAGGAAGTAGGATTAGGTGAGGTCTTAATATAGAGAGGATTTAAAGGAAGTGAAAGTGGTGACGAAGAATGCTAGAAAATGTACAGATGTAGTGTTTCCACTGAACATGCATCTATATTTTAGCTATAACTTGATCTTTAGACATCCAATGGGATAATTTTATGTTTTGATTAAACTAAAAACGTATGGCTATATTTTTCATGAACAAATCGAAATTTAATTATGTCTATAAGAGTTTCAAACTTTGGCTTGAAGTCGAGTTCTTAGATTCTATCGTGGTTTAGGAATAGTCTGTGGTTTTTTGGGTATAACTTACAGAAAAATGAACCAAATTTTATGAAATTAGTTTCATTAGAAACTTAAGACATAAATGAACAATTTTCCAGAAGAGTGTTTTGCCTAAATCTTTTATATTCCTTGTCAAAATGACCAAGAAAGATTGTCCCAAAAGTCTGTTTTGGGCAAGAGCTCGAAGAAGTTGGAATAAAAGGGTGTGCACAAAAGGGCACAAGCATAATCATGACTCTTAAGGGTCATAAGGGGTTGTGTGATCATGCCCAAGCACGATCGTGACTTAGGAAGGTCATTTGGAAGTGCACGCTCGTGCACAGTGGATGTGTTCTGCTGTTTGATAGCTTTGAACATCCTTCACTATTTTGGATCTAACTTCTTCTTCCGACCTCCAAATGACATGAGATTTGATTCAACAAACTCACAACACATTGTTATACCTATCCACCAAAATTTATGGTCATCTGAATCCATTTGGAAAATATTGAGTGATAAATGTAGGATGAAAATGATGAGGAGTGCTGGAATATTGTTAACTAGAATGATTTCACTGAGCATGCTTCGTTATTGTGACTATATCTTGATCTGTATATTTCCAAATGGAATTACTATTGATTTAAATTTAACTAGAGACATATGGCTATAAATTTTCTGAAGAGATCGAATTTCAATTCTGTCTCTAAGAATTCTAGAATCGGACTTGAAGTTGAATACAGAGTACAGTTATGTTTTAAGAATAGTCCAAAGTAAATTGAGTGTAACTTTTGGAATATTGAATCAAATTGAATGATCTTGGTATCATTAGAAATTTAAGACATAGGAGAACAATTTTCTAGCAGGAAGTGTTATCGAATTACTTCACTTTTCTCATGAGAATAATCATGCAAAGTAGACCCAAAAGTATGTTTTTAGACAAATATGGATTGATAAATTGAGTTTTGATATATGAATGATTATTGTGACAAGAATAATGATAAGGAACCTGGAATTGTCATTAACATGCATTGTATATATTCGGTATACATGAATGTGCATAAATGAATTCATAATTGTGCAAAATTGTGACATATGTATGTATTATATGTTATAGAGGAGCACATTGAGCAACATCTAGACATTGCCAGGACTTCAAGGCAATAACTATCTGGAGCGATGGTCTTACTTATGTTCATCCTGTTTAAATTCTGTATGGAATTGCTAATGAATGTGATTGTGATTGTACTGATTTCGGACATTGAAGGTCCGAGACTTTTGATGCATGAATGAAATATTAAAGTGCTACTTGAATGTGAATTGGACAGAATATGTGATATCTTAACTTGATTGTTAAATGCTGGACCTAGTTCCAAAGAAAAATGTGACTATACATATGAATGAAAAAGTGATTCTCAACTTAAATGTTGAATGCAGGACTAAAGTCTGATGACATGTGCAAAGTGAAAGAAAGTGACTGTTTGATTATATGTGACTGTTGCATTTCATTTCATGAATGCATGAAAGATAAAGGCAGCAGTTGTGATTGGAGTCGCCAGTGAAAAAGAACTTAAAGCTCAGAATGTGAAAAGAGCCTCAGGCTCAGTTGTGAATGTACCCAGTATCTACTAAGGGATATAGAACATTATCTAATACAGCTCAGTATCTATAAGGAATATGGGCCAACTCGGTATCCACAAGGGATATGAGTTAGTAAAAAGGCACTCAGTCATAACAAAATAAGAAATGAAAGTGAGTCTCATGTGCATTGCATTTATAAGTGATATGTGTATTTCGTAAGAATGAAATGATTGGTATGATTTCTCTGATAGTGATATGTGATGTTATGTGCTAAATGAAAAGATGTGAACGAAGTGCTTACATGAATGTGAAATGTTAGTGATTTAACATGATTATAAATGAAATGACGTGAATGATGTGATTATATGAACTATATGTGTTATATGATTGATTGAGCCATCGAGGATGGTCACTTACTGAGTTTACAAAACTCACCCAAAATTTGCAATATTTTTTAGGCTCAGAAGAGTTACCCGTTAGGCAAACGGGAGTATAGCCACCACATTCAAGTAAGAGATAGAGGTCGGGATCAGTTTGCGTCTGCATTTGCTTTTCTTATTTTTGTATCAAATTGTGTATTCCACAATTTCTGTACAATGTGTTTGTATCTATAATGGGCCCAAGTGACTAATATAATTTCTATGAGTTGTTTAATGATTGTAATGCTGCGATCGAAAACGTTTATGAATAAAAGTGGGCCCCATTTGATTATTGATTTTCGCCTATGTGTGTTGTTTTGAAAAAAAATTGTAATGAGATTTCATTGACTGACTGAGCTAGCATGCCACTCTTGTAAGGTACGTACTAGGATATCACTCAGGATGTCGGGTATGTGTCTTACGAGATTGGGAACCTACAATTACCCTGTAAATGTAAAAATGTATTACTACTGTTAAATGATAATGTTAAGCATTGGGAGTTTTGTAATGTGTATATGTATAGCATTAAACCAAAATGTATGTCGTGAATCTATGTACAGGAAATTGGTTTCTTTATAGGGGGTGTTACAAGTATGGACATGCATGATTATGCATAAGGCAGCAGATTAGAGAGCCTCTTACATGATCATGCATTCCATTGACGAACTTACCGAAGAGCACGAGAAAAGCCATGTATGATCGTGCAAGGTGTTTCCAAGATACCAACTTTTTTCATACTTTTGATGCTATGGGGCTATTTTTGGAAGATATACAGGTGGAAAAATCTAGACAAATCCCAAGAAATCTTAATAGTTTATAACAAAAAAAGAAAACAACAAAAAAGGAAGTTTTACATCATAAAAAAGAATATCAAAAGTGGAAACATCAAGATCAACTACAGCTTGCTAGATTTTCCAAATCAAGGCTCATTTTCTACTCTTCTTCCATTTCATTACCTTGTATGCCAAATCTGAATAGTTATTTTTTGAACATGATTATAGATTGCTAAATCTATATTAGGGTTTTATTCTTGAATTGTATTGTATAACTTTTACCTTGTTGAATTCAATATATTACTACTTTGTGATATTTGTTAAGCTCATACTTGATTTGAATCTAAAAATTGAATCAAAATATTTGTGTTAAGTTATACAAAGATAGCTGGTACCTAAATAGACATACAAATAGTAGGTTAAGAAGCAATTGAAAAGAGATCTTAATTGTGAGTTAATTATCCTTAGAATTGTTTCAAATCCAACTGAGTAGTTAGGAATAGTTTTAAGAAATTGAAAGATTGCAACTAAATTTTTATCTATTTCAATTGGGATTACTTGATCAAATCTTGAGAAATAGTAATCAAACCCTTTGCATATCTAGGATTAAGCATAGTTGAATTGATAAGTTGAAGGGAAGAAAAAACAATGATAGAATCATCCGTAAGTTTCCATCATTAACTTCAATTTCATTATTATCTTTTACTTGTTCAATCATCAAGTTTTGTTAATTTACTTTAATTTTTAGTTAATTCAACCTTTTTTTACCTGAGAAAAAGTTAATTTAAATTGTTAGGTGACTATATTCAAGCCTTGTGGGACTGATATCAGTTGTACTACAATATACAACACGTATACTAGTGATATAGCAAAAACTAGTAAACAAAATGTCTTTTGATTTATGATTATGAACGTGAATCTTTAGTGTTGGAGAACTGAAATGATATGCAAAGTCATGGAAGGTCTTGATCATCAAAGGAGTTTGAGCATACATATAAACTTATCTTATTTTGAAGCACAACTTGTGAAAGTTTATCCCCAGATTGATAATTTATTAAAGAGAATGGTTATCGATTGATCATAAGTAAAAACACTGAATGTTAAATTCTTTCCATGATTTTGAAATTTATTCCTCTTTTCTTATTACTGTTTGTTCTTAGGAAATATAGTTAAACAAGAAGTGTTTTGGATTTTAATTTTGATCTTTAGTTTTGCCTAAAGACGGTTAAAAGCTAAGCATGGGAAAATTTGATAAATTCTTTATTGAATATATATTTACTCCCTAATGCTTAATGTTTAATGTTATGTTGCTAAGATACTTATTTTGGTTTTTATTTTTCTTTAGGTACAAGTTGGAGGAATAAGAATCAAAACGAGCTAAATTCCTGTCCTTAGAGCCATTTTATCAAATGTTGGATCTTTTTGCCTTCATAGAGTAATAAGAAGATAAATTAGGGTGAAGATGGGACAAAGAATGGGAGAATTGAAGCTATTGTGACTTACATGATTGTGTATAGGAATATATAACCCACTAGATATGTTTACGAGCTCGAAGAAGTTGTTTTAAGTAACCTTGAGACCTACATGCTCTAGTAAAGACTTATATGATTGTGTAGGTGACTTAGAAATCATGTAAGTTGGTTTTGTATCTCTCTACGACCATATAACTTCGTAATTTTGCAAAATTAACATATACGATCAATTACACACTTATGCAGTTAATCATATGCAACCACGTAACCCTAATTTTGCACTATAAAAGGCATTTAAAAGGAAAAAAAGGGGGATGAAGAGATTAAAGACAAAAAAAAGGAGGCAAGTTCCTTCCCTTTTTGAGAGTTATAAGGAGCTAATCTTCGTCTTTCTAGTTAAAAGGGGATTTTGACACTGACGAACTTATTTAAGTGTTAATTAATCTATTATGTTGTTTTTAACTCTCTTTTGGGATTGATTGTGTTATTCTATCTTTAATCTTTTGGATTTATGTATAAATGATTTTGATAGGCCTAATAGATTATTCATGTATGGATTAATTGCCAAAATATAGGTTGAAATACGTAATTATTGAGCATATGATTAATTTGTGGTAAACTAATAGTTGAACATCACTAGGGATAACATAGCATAGGTTAAATGATCCAAGCTTATGTAGTTGTTGCTTAGATTAACTTTTTTTCTTATTATATATTGCAGTTGTCACACTAAATGTAAAGAGTTGATTCTAGGTTGATGGAGACTTTAGTGCATGGGGTGCGGCTTGAGGAAGTGAAGCGCAGGGTGGGGCTTGATGCTTGTTTTTTGGTGGATGTTATAGGGTGGAGTGGTGGACTTTCTCTGATGTGGAGGAATAATGTTCAGTTGGCGGTCCGTGAGTACTCTCAAAATTTCATAGATGCCATTATCCATAACACTGAAAGGGGGGACTGGCGTTTGACGGGGTACTATGGCTATCCGGAGAGAGGGCGGAGGCGGAGGTCGTGGAACTTGTTGCGCTCTTTATCGCAGCAGTGTGATTATCCTTGGATAGTGTTTGGTGACTTTAATGATTTATTGTCCGCGGAGGAGAAGGAGGGTGGAGCTAACCACCCCCAATATTTGTTCAATGGTTTTTATGGGGCTCTTGAGGATTGTGCGCTGTATGATTTGGGATGTGTTGGGTATATGTTTACATAGGAGAGGGAGGAATTCGGAGGGGTGGACGAGGGAGAGGTTGGATAGAGCCGTTGTCTCATTGACTTGGTCTGCTTTGTTTCCTAAAGGAGTGGTGTCGACGTTAGCAACCCCGATTTCGGATCATGAGCCGATTTTAATTGATTTTTTGGATGTACAATTGGCAGCTCGGCGGTGGAAGTTTAGATTTAATAATATGTGGTTGAGGGACTAGGGTTTGTCTGCGGTGGTTGAACGAAGTTGGCAGAGTGGTGTTAGGAGTGACATTCTTGATAAAAGGGTTGCTTGTTGCATGGCTCTTGCAAGGTGGGGTAGGGAGCGAAATTGTGAAATGGTCTCACGTAAAAAGGAGCTTACTCGCCAGCTTCAAAATTATCGCGGTTACATGGATGGCGTTGGCTGTGACTTATATGCTCAAGCTAAGCTTGAACTTAGTGGGATTATGGAACCGGAGGAGATCCAATGGAGACAGAGAGAAACTTTTTTTTGGTTAGAGAATGGCGATAGGAATTCTCAATTTTTTCACGCGATGGCTAGTGAGCGGAAGCGGCGGAATTGTATATTGGGATTGAAGAATGACATGGGAGAATGGGTTAGAGATGAGGGAGGAATGGGGACACTGGTAGTTGATTATTTCACATCTGTACTTGGGGAGAGTGTGACGTCGGGTGAGGCTTTTGAGGAAGTGGTAGGTTTACTTCCAAGAAAGGTGGGGGAGGTGGAGAATGAGCAGCTAACAGGGCCTTTTAGAATGGAGGAGTTCACACAGGCGGTATCACAGATGCATCCGAATAAATCACCAAGCCCGGATGGGCTTAATCCTGCTTTTTATCAGAAATTTTGGCATGTAGTGGGGCGCGATGTATTTGAGAGTTACACGGCATGGCTTGAGCAAGGTACTTTCCCAGACACACTGACCGATACTTATATTGTGTTAATTTCGAAGATTTCGTCTCCTGAAACTCTGAAGGATTATCGTCCTATCTCTTTGTGTAATGTGCTTTACAAGATTGGATCCAAAGTTCTTACTAATAGGTTAAAGAGCATCTTACCGGATATTGTATCAACACATCAATCTGCTTTTGTGTCGGGGCGACTGATTACAAATAACGTACTAATTGCCTTTGAGTTAATGCATGGTTTGAAGCGGGTCACTAGGGGCAAAACCGGGTGGGCGGCCCGGAAAATTGATATTAGTAAGGCCTATGATAGAGTTTGTTGGAGGTTTTTAGAGGCAGTTTTGGGCAGGTTGGGCTTTTCTGATAAATGGGTTCAATGGATGCTGATCTGTGCAACAAGAGTGACTTATAAGGTACTGCTCAACGACACAGAGGTGGACCCTATCGTGAGTAGGAGGGGTCTTAGAGAAGGAGACCCATTGTCACCATATTTGTTTATTTTGTGTGCGGAAGGCCTAACAACTTTATTTCAACAGGCAGAGGCTAGGGGATGGATTCATGGGTGTCGGGCTAGTAGAGGAGGTCCTAGTGTTACTCACTTGCTTTTCGCGGATGATTCCTTATTCTTCTTTGAGGCGGGGACGCAAGAATGTGCCCAATTAAAATTGATTCTTCAAAAGTATGAGCTGGCATCGGGTCAATCGGTGAACTTCCAAAAGTCTGGGCTCCTGTTTAGT
>JAOSBM010171996.1:0-10290 GCA_027568955.1 Erythroxylum tenue | reverse complement strand
GTCTACTCAAGGACTCATAAGTCCCAGGATCAATTTGTTAAATCGAGATGTCATATACTCCTAACAGATATATGGCATTGTGCTCTCTTCGTATGCTGGTCACACCGGTTATTGAACAAGTATGAGTATTGCAGAATTTTTTTTGTTAAACCCATCATGTGTGAGTGGGAGATGATGACTTATAGATACACCCATGATGGGTATACATGTCATCATACTTAAATAACTACTAAAGGTAGTTACATACAGACATATATGAAGGAAACGTTTGAAAAAAAAACGGATTTCTGCGTATCTTTTGGGTTTTGCTGCTGTTTTGTTTCTATCTTCTCTAAAGTTACAGAAAACAAAAGAGAAGGAAATCTGCGGCGAAAAACAAAATAGAGAGTTCTTTAACCGGTGGAATATAACGATTAACCAAGCATGTGTTTTTCGTTTTCAATGCATATAAAATCGATCCTGTTTTAACATAATCTTTGTGACTATATTTTTGATCTGTTATTTTTTTCTAACAAATTGGAATTGGAAATTCGTATCAGTAAAACTGTACCCAATGAGAACAATCCAATGAAATGAAGGCATGTAGCCTCAAATTAGTTAATTTTTTTTTCTTTATGTCAACTCAGAAAGTCTTGGTTTATAGTAAATCGAACCACGGCCCACTTGGTTAATTAAAATTTTAGAGATTCATAAAAAAAAAACCTTTATCTTCTATTAAAATCTGACTTATTTTTCCTTTTGTTTTTCAATGTAGAGGGTAAAATGGTAGCATACAACTTTATATAACAAGAAAATAAGTAGCAAAAATCCTATAAAAACTGGCACAATCTGTTCATTATTCCGAGGATGGCACAACATAACCATTGATCTAGTACAAAAACTGAGGAAGGCGGGGACTAAGAAGCACTTCAAGTGGGGTTAATTTGATATTAGATAATCCTGGGCCTCCTCGCATATCAACTGGCTTGTTTGATGGAGTTTCAACTTCAAATCCATGCAGCAAAGTGGCAAGTGTAAGATTCAGAACTTGAAGAGCAAATGAGATTCCAGGGCACATTCTTCTTCCACTTCCAAAAGGGATCAGTTTAAGACTCTGTCCCCTGACGTCCACATCTTTATGGGTTGTTAAGAATCTTTCTGGTTTAAATTCTTCAGGATCGGACCATACTCGGGGATCTCGATGAATCTTCCATGCATTTATGAAAAGTCGTGTCCCTGCTGGTATGTGGTATCCGCCTACACTACAGTCTTCCATGGATTCATGTGGCAACAATGTGGGCACCGCAGGATATAACCGGAACGATTCTTTGATTACAGCATCGAGATAGACCAAATTTTGCATGTCTGATTCCTTAGCTTGCCTGTCTTTACCAATATGGATGTCCAGTTCATGTTGAACTTTGTTTAGAGCATCTCTATTGTTCAGCAGTAAAGCCAGTGTCCAAGTTAGTGTAACTGCTGTGGTGTCTGAAGCTGCTATTATCAGAGCCTGTGAAATGGAGAGGGAAAAAAAACAAAAAATTGTTCTAATTATAAAATATAGAAATGTTGACCGATCTGACAAGAAAAGGCATACCAGGCAAGGACTGACCAATCTGACAAGAAAAGGCATACCAGGCACGTAGATATGTTGACCGAATCAGCATCTCTACTTGACAGATCTTTTGCATCGCCCAAAATAGACAACAAAACATCCATGAAATCTTCATGGCGCTTTGCAACACCTGAAACTTTGTGCTCTTCTAACCATTCTCGAGCAACAATCTCAAGATTTTTCGAGCACTTCTTCATCGCTCTCTCAACTCCACCAAAATCCATCCACCTTAGAAACGGAAGAGCGTCTGACACGCAAAACTTCCCCGACAATTCGAAAAATGACCTCAACTCTTTTCGCCAACCACCTGTCTGTTCATCATCACTACAACATGTATATTCCACGTATCGCTTGCCGACAATTATCTTCAAAATCAGGTTCAGCGCTACGTCCCAAAACCATTTTTGCATGTCCACTAGAACCTTATTCGAACCACTCGCGCTATTGGTCCATTTCAGGTACAACCCTTCCGCGGCTGCCTTTAACTCGGACTCTCGTACATGTTTCAGCATCTCAAGGCGGTGATTAGAGAGAAGCTCAACAGTGACTATCTTGCGCATTTGTCGCCAATAAGATCCATAAGGACTAAAACCGAACATGGAATAATTGTTGCCCAAAATCTCCGTGGCTAGAGTTTGAGGACGAGAGGCGAAGGCTCTGTCGTTGACAGTTACGCACTCCTTAGCCATTTCCCAATTACTGACTATCAGAGTTCGATGTACACCAAGCTTGATGGTGAATATTGGCCCGAACTTGTCAGCCCATTTTGCTAGGGTTATATGAGATGGCTCAGATCCTGTAGCTAGGAGAGGAAGGTGACCAATAACAGGCCACCCCCCAGTAACTTCTGGTGGCGGTTTCTTTTCGTACTTCTTCTTTGCCGCCACAAACAAAAAGTAAACAAATGTTGTGGGTAACAGCAGTAAAATCGCTGTAACGACGGCAGCGAACGGAGATAGTAGCTCCATGGTGGCTTATCTTGATGATCTTCTTAGAGAGGAGGCCAATCTTATATAGAAACTTGCCATCATCTGTGATCGGAATATCGATTTGACAAGTCTTCGTCGTTTTATTTACCAAAAAAGTCTTCGTCGTTTTCCATCGCAGATACTTCTTAAAATAGAGGAACAAGATCCTCTGTCCAGTTTTTATGGTGTCTTATTGTGTCCAGTAAATCTTAGCCATTCATTTATGCGGGGTTCACGTAGTTCCCACATAAATAAACGTAGGGTCCGCATAAATGAATGGATGAGATTCACTGGACACAATAAGACACCATAAAACTGGACAGAAGATCTGGACTCCAAAATAGAAGAGCCCAAGTGTATAAGAAGATCAAATTTGACTAAAATACACGGTGGAACTTCCGTCACTTCGAGAATTTGGCAACAGAATATTACTATTTTTTATTCTGTCTCATAAAATTTCAGCTATTTATTTTACGGGATTCACGTAAGATTTATGTAAAATTCACATAAATAAATGACTAAGATTTATTAGACACAATAAAATATCATAATATTAGATAGAAGATCTGGACTCGCGGTAAATGAAAACACTCTTCTTCTTCTTTTTTTGAAAGGAAGAGTAAGCTAGTTACGTAATGTGTCGTGGAACACAGGTTCCTAACTGATCCTCTGCGAGGATACTTTGACACCCTATAGGTGGATTTTCAAAATAAGTGACTCCGAGATCAAAATGGACGGCGTAGTGGGCCAGCCAGTCGGCACAGCGGTTGCCCTCGCGATAAGCGTGGCTATGGGAAACAGTCCAGCTGCGGGAGAGCAACTCATGGATACTCTGTACGATGGGATTGAGCGCCTGGGCTCTATCGGGAGCGGAGGAAATCAAGTAGAGAGCCGATGTGGAGTCCGCTTCCAGAACAAGTCTGCGGTAGCCGAGGTACCAAGTGAGAGAGAGCCCCGTGTAAATCCCCCAAAGTTCCGCCGAAAAGGGGGGGACACCAGCCCAGATTATGAGCAAACCCACCGAGCCAAGTGCCCGCACCGTCCCGCAGAAGACCGCCAGCGGAGGCTGAAGGCGAAAAGCTGTTACTGGCGCCATTAGTATTGAGTTTTACCCAGCCTGTGGAAGGGGGGTGCCAGCCGATGGGATGTTGTTGCCGAAGGCGGGGACCGAAAAGCGTGGGAATCTGCCAAACAGCTGCCTGACTGATAAGACCTGCATAAGACAAAATACAATAATTGGGTGAGGAGGGCCAAGTAAAGGAAGCGTCAAATAAAGATCGATTGCACCAAGTCCAGAGGAACCAGCACGTGATGCCAAAGAGGACCGGCCAATCGTGTCCATGCGCCCGGCTGGTGTGGTTCAGATTACGTAGGATCCAGTCGCGCCCAGACATGGTAAAAAATCCCAGGGGAAGAGCCTGTGGGGGAAAAGTGGACCACACTTGTCTGGCAGACCGGCAGTCCCTCATGACGTGAATGGAGGATTCAACAACGTGACAATGGGGGCAAGAATCATTGGAGGAAATATGTCGGCGAACAATTTGCTGCCGAGTGAGGAGTCGGTCATGCGCAAAAATCCAAAGAAACGAGCAGATACGTTGGGGACCCGGCCAGTTCCAAATGGCCTGCCAAAGCTCCTAAGGCCGATCCTCGTCTTGACGAAGCAACATGGAGTAAGCAGAGGTGACAGTAAAATCCCCCGTAGCAGAATAAGCCCAGATCATTTTGTCGGGACCTGACTGCAGCGCGGGCGGAAAGGTCCCGGCAATGATTCAGCCAATTGAGTAAGAGAGGTATGGTTGAAAAACTGCCCACTTCCAATGTCCAGCATGATCGACCATATGTTGCACAGTGCAGTGGAGAATGGACTCAGGAACGGGAGATGTTGAGTGGGATACCAGAGGGCCTAGCGGCGAAATCCAGGGATCAAACCAGAAACGGATCCTAGAGCCGTCCCCGACTGTCCATTGCAGTCCCTGAAGGACAAGGGGCCAAACAGCCTGGATACTGTTCCAAACCATCGACCCACCTTTGCGTTCCAGAGTAGGGGGAGATTATTGGCGTCAAATTTATATTTCGCAGAAAGAATGTGCACCCATAACGCCTGGGGTTTGGTAAGTAGCGCCCAACCAAGTTTAGCTAAGAAGGCGTCATTCGTGGCACGGATATTCCGGATACCAAGACCCCCCGCCTGCTTGGGTTGACAAACTGTCTCCCAATTTACGAGATGCACACGGTTTGTACCATGAGAGTTACCCCATAAAAAATGGCGCATCAGTTTCTCCACCTCATCACAAAGGCGGCAGGGGAGTCGAACCGTTTGCATAGTATAACTGGGGAGAGCCGCGAGAACTGTATGAGTCAGGGTGGTGCGACCTGCCAGAGCCAAAAGGTTAGCGGACCACCCAGAGAGCCGGTGGTGAACGGCATCGAGAATATGCTGGTAGGTACGTTTGGTCACGCGGGCATGCAGAAGAGGCACCCAAGGTAGCGTCCGAGGTTAGTAGTCTGTTGAACTTGCAGAATTTGACTGAGCGTGTGTGTGACAGAAGAAGGAACGTTTTTGTAGAAATAACAACGGGATTTGGTAAAATTGATCCATTGACCAGACACGGCACAAAAACGGTGTAAAGTGTCGCGAATGACCGCGACTTGATCAGGTGAGGCTTAGGCAAAGAGAATGAGGTCATCCGCAAAGAACAAATGAGTAAGAGGGGGACCAGCGCGGCTGAGGGTGATCGGCCTCCATCTTCCTTGTGTGACCTCATGAGTAATCGCGTGCTCGAGTCTCTCAATGCAGAGGACGAACAGGTAGGGCGACAGGGGGTCGCCCTGGCGGATGCCGCGAGTGGGGTGGAAGACGGAACTATGAGCCCCATGCCAGGTCACTTGCATAGAAACGGTGGATATGCAGTGACGAATGAGGGTAATCAGCGAAGTAGGGAGACCGATAGTAGAGAGGGTATCGTAAAGGAACGCCCAAGAAAGCCTATCATAGGCTTTCTCCAGATCCACCTTGATGGCCATAAAACCGCGGGGGCCCGATTTGCTTTTCATGGTGTGAATGACTTCCTGCGTGATAATGATGTTATCAGTGATCTGACGACCAGGAACGAAGCTGCTTTGGTTCGGGGCTACCAGATTGTCGAGGTAGGGTTTAAGCCTGTTCACAATGATCTTAGAGAGGGCCTTATAAAGCACTGAGCAGAGAGCTATAGGGCGGAAGTGCGTTATAGACGTCGGGGATGGAAGTTTGGGGAGAAGAACCATGATGGTTCGGTTGAACTCAGGGTCCCAAGCGTCATGCTGAAATTGGTGCTACAGGAACCGGGTGACCGAGGGGCCCAGGGTCTCCCATTGGGATTGATAAAAAAGAGCAGAGAACCCATCAAACCCTGGGGCCTTATGGGGGTTTATGCTGTGAATCGCGAGGCGGACTTCCTCGGCGTCGAGGGGGCGAGCTAAATCCGTCTGAGCAGACGGAGGGAGAGGGGGAAAGTGCCCAGGCAACTGCATGCGAGGATGGTGAGTCTCGGTGTACAGCTCCTTGAGAAAAGTATGGGCCAACTGCCGGAGGTTCGCAGCTCCGGAGATGAGAGTTCCCGAAGTATCAGTTAAGGAGTGGACCGGGGCGCGACGTTGTTTTTGTCGGATGAGAGCATCGTAATATTTGGTGTTTCGATCACCCTGCCCTAGCCATTGGCCCCGCGGCTGCTGGTGCCAGTACAGCTCCTCTTGCAATAGGACGCGCTCCAATTCCGTGCGGAGGTACTCTTCCAGGTCCCGCAAGGACGCCGAAGCAGGAGCATCAAGGTGTTTTTGGAGGCCTTCGAGTCTAGCCTGCAAACACCAGTTCCGATGAAAAATGTTGCCAAAGACGGCATGGTTCCAATGGTTCAGTTTAATCGAAAGAGACCGGAGTGAACCTTACATGTCCGTGTCAGTAGGATGCCAATGTTCCGCAACAAAAGGACCGAAGCCCGGGTGAGTTAGCCAGGCGGATTGAAATCTAAAAGGCGAAGGACGCGGGAAGTGGTCCCTGGCATTGGTGAACGTGATGAGGAGGGGACGGTGGTCCGACTTCAGGAACGGAAGATGTGTCACTGTTGTAGAGTGGACCGCGGTGTGCCAAAGATTATTGCAGAAGGCCCGATCCAGGCGGGTGAGAATGTTGCCCCTACGCCAGGTAAAACGAGGACCGGAGAAGCCCAGATCCAAGAGGTGACAGTTGTGCACACAGTCCCGGAAGTACTGATTAACAGAGTGTTGCAAACGAGAGCCACCATACTTATCAGCGGCTTCTAGTTTGGCATTGAAGTCACCGCCAATGAGCCAGGGTTGGGTGATGATGGGGGCAAGTTGTTGTAAATACCCCCAGAGATAGTGCTGCAGAGAACGAGTCGGACTAGCATAGACGGCCGTGAAAGCAAAAGAAGTAGGACCCCAGTCAACACTAGCGTGAATAAATTGCCGGTGCGCGAGGAGGACCCGAACTGAAAGATAAGGTTGCCAAAGAAGCCAGATGTCGCCCGAGTACCCTACCGCCTCAACACGATAGGAATGAGCAACGCCCAATTGCCGAATGACCGTCGAGGCTCGGACCCCACTGATACGAGGTTCAACGAGGACTATCAGCCCCGATTTGTGGGTGCGAAGATAATTCTTAAGGATAGGCTTGAAGGACCGTCCTCCATCCCCTTGACAATTCCAGATAAAAATCGACATAAAAACAGTTAGAGAAGGTTTAAGATGACTGAGGGCTGACTGGCAATTCAGTCGACTCTCTGGACGGGGTCAGGAGTTGGTCCTGGGGGGACTCTGTCATGGGGGTATCGGAGATTGTCGGGTGGTCTTGCTCCGGGAGCAAGACGAGACCCGAGTCAGGAGGGCGAGTGGAGTGGAAAGGGGAATCCTCGTTGGATGCGGTGGGCTGGCCACCCACAACAGCGAGGTCCTCCTCCATCGCTTGTAAGGCCAACTCCGTCGAAACCGGGAGAGTGAAAGAGGGGTCCTGGTGTAAAACGGCAGCATGGGACTGGATGGAGACAGCTAAATGGGCCGGGGCTGGGGCTGGGCTGGTGGGCGTAGGCGGAATGGGCTGGGAGGGATTCAATGTGGGTTGGCAAGTGGGCTCAAGGGCTAAAGGGCTGGAAGGGGTCGGAGGCCTGGAGGAGGGGATAGGGTGCGTGGGCTTAGGGGCAAGGGCCGGTGTCGTGGGCCTGAGGGCAGGGAAAGAGACCAGGGGCCTGCTGGTAGAAGAGCTGGTTGTCACTCCGCGCGTGGTTGGTGCAACTGGTCGTGAGCTTCCGGGTCCAAAAGCTGAGAAGGCAGGTCTTGCAGGTGACCGTTCTGAACTGCTGGCGTAACGCTTGTAAGGACCGAGGATGGGTTCGTGACCGTTGCGGAGGGAGGCGAGTCCGCCGGCGACACATCGGACAAGGTTGCAAATCTGGACCCTTGAGACGTAGTGGAGGCGGGTCGAGAAGAGCGAGCAGGTCGGGGTCCCGTGGTAGGGGGAGGCAATTTCTGGGTACGCCGTTGAACCTGCATTCAGTCGCCAAATTCCATCGGAGGAGGGGTTGGTGTCGGAGATGCACCAGCGTCTTCACGGTTGGGAGGAGTGAGCTCAACTGTCGGGTCACCAAGGGGGGGATTAACCGGGGAGGTCGCAGGCGGACGGGTTGGGCAACCCGAAGTCGTATGGCCGACCCTGCCGCATCCAAGACATATGGAGGGGAGACCCTCATAAGCTACTTTGATGGCTTTGCCGTCCAGTTTCACAAGAGCTCGAAGAGGGGAGCTTAGATCGATGTCGACTGCTACGCACGCGAATTTACCCCGGCACGTCCGATGGGTGTTACTGTCGATCTTCACCGTCCGGCCGACCAAGTTGCCCAGTGCCGTGAGGATCGACGGATGGTAGCAAGCGACAGATAAGCCGGGAAACCGTACCCAGGCCACCACATGGGTAACCTTGCCGGTGTCGGGGCTGAACTTCGGGTACCAGGGTTGCACTGACAACGGATAGCCGGAAATAATCCAAGGTCCCTGGGTCAAGGTCTTGATGTAATCTGCTTCCTCCCTGAAATTGACAAGATAAAAATCGTTATCAAGGTCCACAATTTTCATTGCTCCGGCAGGTTTCCAGAGCATAAGGAGTTTAGATTTCAGTAATGGAAAGCTAAGACGTCTCCCTAGTAGTTTGATGATGACGGCGGTATCCCAAGCCTTGTCTAATTGACTGCGGAATGCGTTTGATAATTCGAGGCTCATGCCATAGGATCCTTGCACGAAGGTGATGTCGCCGTCCGTTGTTTCAATGGGATCATCCTCAACCCAGTCGAGCGCCTGGGGACCAATGCCATCAGCGTTGTGGCCAGAAACGACCGAGCTGTAGCTCGGTGGGTTGGGTGAAATGTTCGGGGCAGGGGGGGAGGATCTTCCTCCTGCTCCCGCGTGCGAACTTTTTTGCTGCATGTCCATCGGAAGTCGTCGGAACAGTAGTCATTGTATTTCGTTGGCGTCTTTTACTTCTTTTTTTTTAATGTAGTTTTTGTATATCAGACAAAGTTGGCGAGCATTTTTGACTTTTCTTCCAACCTTGAAAACACTTTTAAGTATTACCCATTTAGTAAGCAATGTGATTGGAGTATCTGGTCGTGAAAGTCATTGTTTAGAGTGTTAGAGAAACATAGAATTCAAGACTAATGATCCAAAACAAGTGGGGGACGACAGTGACTAATGAATCCAAGACAACTGATGGACGACATTGACTAATGAATCCAAGATAAGTGGTGGACAACATTGACGAAAGGAATAGCATAATTTTGTTTTGACAACCTATAATACCGTCTTGTAATGTGTACAATTGTCCTTAGATAGGTCATAGTTTGTTATAACATGTATTTATTTCCTTCCTGATAATTGAATTCCAAGAGCTTCTGGTTTATCATTTCTCACCTTTCTGCTCTCGTACACCTTGATACTATTCTACTCTAGCATCATTTTCTCACTTAGTATCAGAGCTAATCCTTCAAAACGAGTGACCTCAGCTCTACGTCCTTCTCATCACAACTCTCTGTCATAAATTTCAACTTCACTATTCCCACGAACACCGACGGAGTTACATGGAGGTGCACTGGCTCCCAAGATTTAAAAAGAAAATTAAATATTTTTTATTTTTAATATATATATATATATCAAAAATTTTTATAACTGAACAAAATCCTCTCTTGAAGTGTGCTACGTTGCTACCGTCAATATAATTTGTGAAAGATTGTATGAAGAGAGGTGTTCTAAAATTTTTCTTTCACACGGAGGTGATTAAATATTAAACCTACAAGGTTTTGAACAAATTTCAAGGACAGACCAGTACCAATATGAAAAGCAGCCATGGGCTTTTCAGTAACATCGGTAGTTATTGAATTGGGATCTTCCTTAAAAAAGTTAGAATTGGTGGTCCAATCACCTTCAATGGTGGCTTTGTACAGTGGCAAGTAACGATCGACACGAGAAGATAAGGCAAGGCTGGCATGTCTAACAGTTTTTCTTGACTTTTTGTTCTTCTGTCACGTCTGCTTTTTATATCGACAAGTTTTATAATATTTATTCCATGACAGGATTTAGGGATGTTTTAACGAATGCATGTATAACCATTTGATCAATAATTTAACTAAGTTGTTGTGGTAGGGAATGAGTTTTTGAGGCTTATGAATAGTAGGGAATATA
>JAOSBM010171942.1:0-10297 GCA_027568955.1 Erythroxylum tenue | reverse complement strand
TGTGGTATTTGGATTTGTTTGTTCTGTCTTGGGTGGCATCCATGTATCCTCCCAGGGGGTATTTGGGTGTTACAATTTAACTTTGTATTCTTGCAACTTATGATAAGCATAAGAGCCTTTTTTAATCCACCAGATTCAAAATATTTGTATAAACTCAACTACTTTTACTCGACAATCTATTTCTTATCATGCATTGATCATTATAACAATGTTGAATCCAAATTCAACATTAAATACTTATAAGCATAAACTAGAAATGTATATGATCTCTATCATATTTCGTATTGGCAAGAAAAGTCATACAATTATTTCTTGTAATGATAACTATTATCATTTTATAGCAAATGCCTTCAATTGTAGTCCATGTTTTTAGTAAAGTAAATTGAATGCAATAATCTCATCAAGGTACTATACCTTTCACCTTTACTCCATGTAACCTCTTGCATCTTGCTATCATGGTGTTAATACACATCTTACATGTTTTAATTGAAATTTATAAAATATTTTTCAACTTAAAATGTCATTTATATAATTTTGACATATCTTTAAAACTTTATCGCCAAATTCTCATGATGATTGATAGGAAAATTGGATAATGGATATGCATTTTTCTTTACAACTTTAAGAATTTTTCTCAAACATAACCTATGTACAAGAAATTAAGTTCACATAACTTAGTATCAACTAACTGAACAACGTAAGTTACCATAAAAACAAAATATAATGCAAGAAAAGCAAGTAATTGATTATACACTATGACTGTCAAATAAGATCAGAACTTTAATCATATGTTTGGTTACTCTTATTATTAATCTCACTACTATTCAAAAATATTACTCTAATTTCTCAAGTTGACTAGAATCCCATTCAAATTTAGTTGAGATTGAGTCACTCAAAAAATCATTTAAACTTAAGTTAGGTAGACAACATCCTTATTAATCACACCTCTTATGACTTCTAGACCAATTAGGTGACAACTCTTAGCAAAACATATCTCATAAGTTATTCCTAAACTTGTCTCTAAATTTATATGATTATGAGTCGCTCATCCAAAATATACAAACTAAGTTAATTTGGACCCATTAATTTAAGATAAAGCTTATTCAGATTAAAGGGCCTTGATTCACTCAACAAACCTTACAATAAGCCTAAATACAACTTACTTCAGATGTTAATAAGCCAATACATTCCACATTATAATATAGTACTCTTTATTTAGGAGTCTGGACTAGTATAAGCTCATGTATCCTCTGACTTTCATAATGGTTTTGTTGCTAAATTGGTCTTCTGTTAGAATTTTGTCTTGAAAAATTCTAGCATTTCTTTCATCCCATAAAGCTTTAACACTACATGCTATAAGTGGACTAAATGACCACTTAATTGTAGGGTTAGGATGCTTCATTTCACTACACTATCTCCTTGTACAATCCCACCCTCTAGGTGCATCATAAATAAAGAATTTGTGTAATACATGCTTCCAACTCCTATTGACATAAGCACATTGAAAAAAATAAGTGTTTAGTACTTTCTTCAGCTTTCTAACATAAAATGCACCAATTAGGGATGTTGAGGAATCTCTTTAGGTTATCCACATTTGGTAACTTGTCTTTCATAGCTAACCATAGACAGATTGTTACCCTCATATGGAATTGCTTGTGCCAAACAACTTTGTTATAGTGTTTACGCAAAAGCTTCCAGTAAGATTGATTAGTGAAATTTCCTTTTTTTTAATTTTTTTCCAAATGATACAATCTTCTCCTTCACTTAAGTTGGTTTGAATAATTTCTTCACAAATGGATCTAGGAATAGAGCATTTTATGAAGAGTTGTTTGTCAACTAGTGCATCAGCTGCTGTTGCTCTCTTATCAATGATAGATTTGAGTCCTTCCATTCCTTATTAGTCATAAAGAGGACCATGAGATGTCCAGTTGTCAAACCAAAATTTGGTTTCCTTACCATCTTAAATTGCTATTCCAAACAGAAGTTTAAATTTGATTTAAAGACAATTTTCTAAGTCTAATTGGAAACTATTTCTAATTATCTAGACTCATTTAACCAATTAGTTGAAAACAATGTTCAATTAACTACACTTCTTATTATAATTTTAAAACTTTCTTTTTTCAAAATTTTGTAAGTAAGACATTATAATCTAATAAGGGAACTATTTCTATATTAGAAATAAATTTCTCCTTAATTAAAAAACTGTTTTTGTAAAATTGAAAAAGAAAACTACTTTCAAAATCAATTAAAAAACTTTCAACTTTAATTAAGAAACATATTTATATTATTTATTTATAGATTAATTTCTCAATTAATTAGAAAATCAGTCCTTAATAAATTAGAAAAATATTTTCAAAAATATTTTTTAAAAACTCATTTTTTAATTAATAAATGAAAACACTTTTCAAGATTTAATCAAGAAATATACCTTTTCTAATAAATCTAGAAACAATTTCTAGATAAATAGAACAATAATTTGAAATAAATAAATTTAATTATGAAAAAAATTTTCTAATTACTTAAGAAAACATTTTTATTAATTTTAAGAAGTCTAATTAATTAATTTAAATCTAACTAAAATATGATTAATTTTAATTCTAGAAAGAACTTTTCTATAATTTAATTAAGAATCAATTTAATTATTAATTTTAATCAAATTAACAAAATTATTACCTTAATTTTTGGAATTGAATTTTTATTTTAAAATTATTTTTGAAACTTAATTAAATTGGGAATATATTATTCTTTATTTAAAATAACTTAATTTACTTTAATGATTACTTTAATCCATAAGACAAGTAAGTTCTACTTTTCTAGGTTTAAGTCACAATTAAGTAATTATCCAAACTATCTTATTTTGATACTAGAATAGGCTTCTCTTTGTACCCAAATAAGCTTTATTCTAATTTAAGAATACCTTATTCTAACAATATCTACAAAAAGTGTTGAGAGAACTCTGTAACTATTACAGAAAGGGTTAGGCAAGGAGTGTTAACTCTATTAGAGCTTAAGTCTATTTATAATAGGTTTTGGATATTTTAGTAATTTAATTAAAATTAAATTACGATTTTAATTAAAATTAATTAGAATTAAAATTATTTCTAAATAAATACCAATTATGCTTAAATAAGATTCCAAATCTTATATTGATGCTTACTTACTAAAAATCTTATATTTAATTATAAAGTTTTTCAAACTTTACAATCAAGTCCAACTTGAATAAAACACTTCTCTCTTTGACCCACTGGTTGTGTGGGACTCATTAGGATCCTAAGTATGTTGGCAATATATATAAATTATAATCCTAAACTATATTTTCATATTAGATAAATTAAATTATTTTAATTGATCTTAATTATCTAATAAAAAAATATATCCATAGCTCAAGATTGGCGTTTAGCAATGCATCACCACCACCCAAATATTTATGAATGTCAAAGTAGTTTTAACTAATCATTTCTTACATGATTGTCCAGTTTAATTCAATTTTTTCATCATATAATGTTCTTATTAGACATAGAACATGAAATTAACGCCTACTCTATTTGAATATAATTATGTTAGTTCTCCATCATTAGCAATTGATTTAATTAATAACATTTGAAAACTATTTTCAAAGTGTCATTCCTCCTTGGCTAAGGATTTCCTTAATCAATACTAATCGAGAACAACATAACATTATCCCTAATTTCTTTAGGATTATAAATCATATATTGATCACTCAATTATCTCCATATAATTCATACTATATTCAATGACCACCAACTGAGTTACCATTAACTATAATAGGTTATAAGTAGTCTCGAAACATAGCAACCTATATATGATAACTTTAGATATCTCAAGTTAAAGCATCACTTATACCAATCATGACAATGAGAATTTCTATAGATATACAAGTAATCTTCGAAAGGAAATTCTCATATAGGGTCAATTTAGTGAACTTGTTCTCTAACAACCGCCCACACATTTGTTTAAGTATCGCAATATTTTAGTCTATGAGATTAACTACTTCCTTCATACGGAAGAAACATAATGTATGCTAGTCTTTTTACACTCTATTAATTTCCAATCATAATATAACAATAAATAGGAACAATTTAGGGATAACAAATAAATACAATATATATGAATCTCTTAATTATAATCTTATTATAAATTCATTTACAATGTATTTTTAATCTATAGATTTTATCACATACATCTGAATATATATAAGATAAAGATTGCCTTTAAACTATTTTGTCACTAAACTAAAACCAACCAATTAGTTGTAAGGCATAGGCATAAACTAACACTAAAATCAAACTTCTATAAACTAGACACAAAAAAGAAAGTCTGATAGTTTATATGAGAGGAAACATTTACAGGTAGGAACATCGAGTTGGTGAAGATGGTAATTCTTGATAGCTCTAAATACATTTATAGAGGGTCCCAATGCAATCTATAATATGTAACACACAAGCTGAGATAATCTATAAGTTATAGCCCTACATATAAAGTGATATTTGGGAAGAAAAAGGAAGGAGAAAATGAGCAAACTAGTATAAACGAATGTCCAAGTAGGTAATCCTTAAGAAAGAATCTATCCACTCGGTGGGCAGAGGATAATCCCAAATAGTGGAGCTTTATAGATGCTTATTGCTTCATGGTGGTTCAATGTACCCAACTACAAATTACAGGGTCTAGAATGGGTAATATGGAAAATATTTTCTATTGGTAATCTCAAGCTTAGAGGTGAGAAAATGTATATGGTCAGTGTATTTGTTGGACCTATTTTATGTTGTAACCATGTTGGCCTTAGGGCTATATCAATTTAGTTAGTTTTTAAAATATTATTAACTCAACTTTCTTCAGTTGTCATCAAGTAGTTGCATATGCTATTCTCAAAACACATATACTAGTTAGTTATTACTTTTCATAACTTTAAGGTTTTGCTCTCCTTCTTATTAGAGTTTTAGATTTTTATGTCCAAATTTTTTAATAAAGCACAAAGTTGTCAAATGTGATCTCAGTATTCTTATATGGGTTGGTGGTCACATCTTTTCCATCCCATCTCAGCTTGCTCTAAGAACCACCCAACTTCTTAAAACGCAAATAAATTTGATCAAAACTCTTTAGACGTTTTGTTATTTTCCATGTTGTTGTGAAGACACTCAAGCTTTCCTATGCGCTCCATATTTTTGTAACCAAATGATCTTGTAATTTCACTTTAATATGAAATTAAGCTTTACACCATTTGTATCTTTAAAGGACATCCCACAAACTTTATAGTGCCTTCGTCTCTTAAAGTTCCATTGGATACCACTTAGTTGAATGTTAAAGTCTCAAGAATTTTCATTCTTTTCCATATAAATTTATCAGGATCACAACGATGTAATAGCTTTGGGATTTTAAATTTTGTACTGCTATTCAGTTAATAATTATCTTAACATAAATACTTGATGATATAGGTAATAAATTTCAAATTTTAGTATGAACCAGCCACATGTTAAGCTAGAAAATTAAATAGTAAATAGGTTATTGACACATTGGTTGATCAATGTCTAACTTGGTTGGCCAATATATCAAAAGAAGTGAAAAAAATTATATATCCTGAGCTTTTTTCTTATTTGATGGCGTATTGGTCTACTAATATAACACATTGGTTCACTAACGTATTAATTAGTCCACCAATATCATTGTTACTAGTTATTATAATAATAGTTATTTTTTATAATTTTTTAAGGTTTTTTTTAGTATGAATAGAATATATCTGAGCTGTAGGGATTTGGATGGGCATACTAGAGAGTTATTAAGAGCCTTAAGATGTTAGAGAGTAGATATATGCATTACGTAACATATATTAAGCGACTGTTCATTAGTGAGAGCAAAATGAGCTTTTAAGTTATATAGTTATTATAAATGGAGAAATTGATTGGGATATACTTTGTGAGGGTTACTCTACTTTAAATAAAATTTGTAAATGGTCATTCTTCACTAATAGCAAAGCATGATAATTATAAGAGTGTTCTTCTTCACCCATAACAAAGAACATGTTGTATGGAGGGTTTTTCTTTAATTATTGAAGAAAGAAGATAATTAATTCTCAACTATTTAATTTTGAGGATTGAACGTAGGTCATGAGTTGTTTTCCCAAGCCACTATAAATTGGTTTCACCTCTTTTATTTGTTCGGTTGAACCATTATAAATCAATTTCATCTTTTCCACCCTACTCTCTCTTATTTATTATTATGATTACTTTATGAATATCATTGTGAATTTTCATAATCATTTATTATAATAGATAATTCATTCATTAATTTAAAAAATAGGCAAAAAAGTAAATACATAATTCATCCTTTTATTGCTTGCAATATAAGGACCAACAATTAGTATCAAAGAGGATTTCATTCATTACATATAAATTTCTAGCAAAATTTTAGAAAAGATCTCTATGACACAATTTCATTCGGAGGTACTTACTGTGAAGGTGAACCATTATACTCTACATCTGAACTGAATCACCTCCTCCCCCTACAGCTACTATAGTTGCAGATGAGGCATCACCTTCCATACATGATGCTACACCATCCATCACCCCTACATCATTCACTACCCCTATAACGACAGAGATATCAGAGGTAAACGATGCAGATGAAGAAGGTGGTCGCCAGCTAGAGCTGAGGGACTTGATGGAAGAACTTATATCACAATTGTCAATAATTTGTAAGTGAAAATACATAAAAACACTATAAGTTTATAATTAAGCTATAGGTTTAAATTTTAAAAAGGGTATAAAATTATTTGTTTTTATATTAGGTTGATTCCGTCTGGACCGTGTTTTAGAAACATGACATCCAAATTTAAAGAGAAGATTGATCTTGAGGGTTATGTATGAAAGAATATCTCTTAGGCCACAAAGGAATTTTACTATCAGGAGTTTGAGGTACAATAAAAAATAATTTTCTTTTTTTAATTGATTTGTATACATTAATTAGATAAATATTATTACATTATAAGTATTTATTGAAAAATTTTCCTTTTCTTTCAGAAAGAATTCTTTTGGAATTCTGAATTTAAAGCGGTCATACATAAAGTATGGAAGAGACGAGTATGTACCCGTTATCGAGACTTTATTGGTGCGATACACAAGGCTGGTATACTACCGCCTTATATTTCTAAGTAAATATGAAGTCTTTGGCAGCAATATTGAACATCACCTGAGGCAATGTCCATTTCAGAGCGTAATTGAACCAACAGATGTGGAGGACTGGGGGGAGAGAGTCTTCCCATACATACGAGACGATCTATTACCCACCACGAGCATATAGAGAGACTTATAAGTATCTAAACTTTACACTTATTTTCTAATTGTTTTACTTTGCTGTATTTCAATTTAAATTGATTTGTGAATTTTGGAATGAAAATATGTGTATTATGGATAATGATAATGGTATAAATGTCTAGTGTCATATATGGTTGTGTTAAGTTATTTTCTTTGTTCAACAGGGGGTAAATATCATAAAAATAGAGGAAACTCTGCCGAAATTTTATAAATACTAGTTCACTTATAACATTTTATTCTTATGCAAGAAAAGTCTATAGGCATGAGGCCTACATCCCGTCAGCTCTTTTTGGACACTCACACTAAGAAGCATGACAGTGTGACATTCGTCAATACCCGATGTAGAGAACTTAATGTATGTGAAATTTATGCTTTAATATTAATTCTTAATAACTATCACTTACTAATATAAACATTGCCTCCTTATAGGATCAAATACAATAAAGCATTCAGCGACAGTCTCAGCATGAACAAGCTGTTGATGAAAGTCAGACATATCTTGATGCAGTGGGTGGTAGGGACCGTCGTGGAAGGATCTTCGGGTTAGGTTTATTTGCGAACACCTGTTATTCGCAATCCTCCACGTCCAGTACAGCAACATCTAGTAGACAGTCGACAACCAATGAAGTCAATAAGCTTCGGAGCACAGTGCAAACATTGATGGAGTACATAGCTCAGCTCCGTCATGAGGTGGATGAGTTGAAGGGGAAGGGTAGCACCTCAGAGCATCCACGATTACCAAGAAAATAATGTACTTGTATTCATTTCATTTGAATTACAAATACTTATTATGTACAATTTAATGTTTTTATTATCAATTAAGCTAATTTTAACTTTATATCAGCAATAAACTTTCTGTTTAAACAAATTAAATATATAAACAAATCAAAATATTGTGCACAGATAATTCATAACTGTTGAAATCATGCATTAACCATAACATCATGAAATAAAATTTAGTGTCAAGATTATTTTTTAAAAAAAATTAAAATACTTACAGACCGAAAATGCAAGTACGTCGGTAAAATGCATTATATTTATCAACGGAACACAACAAACCGTCGGTAAAATATATAAGATATTTACCTACAAAACAAAGAATCATCATCAGTAATATTGACAACCCGTTGCTAAATTTACCGTAAGATTTGCTGAACCGTCAGTATGCTCACCGACGGGAATTCATGACTGTCAGTAATGTTACCGACAGAATAACGAATACCGTCTGCAAATATTCCTAGGAAAGAAAACGGTCGTAGGTAAATTTACCGACGGTCACAGCCAACCGTTGGTATATTCACCGACGGTCACATAAAATTTTCATCGGTAAATTTACTTGCGGATGTTTTTACGTCGGTGAATATACCGACGATCACATAAAATTTTCATCGGCAAATTTACTTACGGACATTTTTACAACGCCTTTGTCCGTCGGTTAATTCCGTCACCAATTTCTATTACCGACAGAATTTATCCGTCGCTAAACGACATTTTTCTTGTAGTGTTATTAACGGTACTCCTACTACTCCAATCAAACTGGCAAAAGGGATTCAGCAAGGCAATCCCCTCTCGATTTACCTATTCACACTTGTTATGGAGGGGTTATCTAGACTATTAAGTTGACTCACTTCTTGCAATGGCGATTTCCAATTTCATTATAACTGTAAGAACCTAATGTTGATTCACTTGTTATATGTAGAAGATCTAATTCTGTTGTGTGGAGCCGAACCTCACTCAATCAATATCATAATGCATGTACTTGGCTTATTTGCAGACTAGTCTAGCCTAAAATTTAACCCAGAGAAGGTTTCAGATGATGTAAGGATCCATACGAACATTAGTAGAATTACAGGGCTCAACTCTAGTTCAATGCCATTTAAATACTTAGGAGTTCATATCATATAATCTAAGCCTAAGTTAAAGGACTATTTTTTATTATTGAAAGACTGAAGTCTCAGGTTCTAACTTGGCAAAATCGCTTCCTCTCTTATGCAGCTCGACTTTCACTAGTCATTTCAGTTTTTCAGAGTCTGCATATACATTGGGCTGCTCATGTAGCCTTAGCTCGCAAAGTTATTAAGGAGCTGGAAAGAATCACGAAATCCTTTCCTTGAAGAGGTAAGGTAGGAAATTCCAGAAAAGTGAGAGTGAAATGGCAAGAGGTTACGATGTAGAAAAAACATGGTGGTCTTGGGAATATTCCAATCTCCAATATACAAAAGTTTCAATGTGCAAACGGTTATGGGAGTTATACACCAATAAAAATGTCTTATGGACAAAGTGGAAACATGAAATATATTAGAAACACTCCAACTTTTGGCAGGTGGATTAGTCTTGACTGGTCTCCTGGTTACTAAAATAGATGATGCAGCTACGTGCTACCATCTATTCGCAATTTCGCATATCAAAAACATAATTGGAAATGGAGAAAAAACATATGTGTGGTTTGATAATTGGCTGGACATTAGCGCACTAATTTTCTCTCCTGAATTTAATAAGTTGCATAACAGAACGCCCTTAAGCCTCAAAGTATCTTCCTTGAAGAACAATAGTGAATGGCAAGCTAATTTTCAAGGGTTCATACCCTTTATGGCTCACCTTCTGCTACTGACTAATACATATATGGAGGATCATATTACATGGAAGCTTACGGCAGATGGCATTTTCTCTAACAAATCATGCTATATTCTCCTTACTAGTAACGCCATGGTAATGTCGTGGTTCTCCCTTGTATGGCATAATAGCATCACTACCAAAGCAGCATTCATAACCTAGCTAGCTATCAAGAACCTACTCCTCACCATGAATCATTGTCACTGTAATGTTGTTGACTTATGTGTTCTTTGTAACCTGGCTTCTGAAGACCGTGATTGTAACATCTCGTTACCTTTGTTAAGGCTAGAATTGTGTATTATGAGAAATTATTGAGAAATTAGAAAGTACAATTCATGCTTATGCTAAATATGACA
>JAOSBM010171872.1:0-10299 GCA_027568955.1 Erythroxylum tenue | reverse complement strand
CTTAACTTTCATGCTTAATCACTATTCTTCCTCTCAACTTCCATTTAAACTCAATATCGTCCATAAACAAATTATAGACCATGATTGATCATGAACATCAATAACAGAACATACACACACATACCCACTCATCATCATCTTACTACATTCACTACCTCAATCGTGTATATCATTTCAAATTCAAGAATTCTCCTTACTCTTTACGCAAGACTAATCACTAATAATTTTTCATTTAATTGTTCTAACTTCTAAGAAAATTTCGGGGTCCAACAATGCATAACCTAAGATTAACTCTTGTTGTACTGTTACGAAGATGTTGTTCTTAATAACTCATATTTACTTCTGGAATAGATGCCAAGAAGTAGTAATATTGAGTATATTCTCAGCTTTAGTCTCACCTTTAATTAGGAAGATATAATAAGATGGAGCAAACACTCTTCTGAAGTGTTTACTAACAATTCTTACAGGATCCTATTGACAAATTTTGCACCAAAAATCCTAGGATAACATAATACGGATAACAAAAGGTAATTAAATGCAAAAGCTTCTTTTATTATATGATTGAATTTTAAGGAGAAATTAAGTGCAATTGTAAGTTTAAAGAACTTCCTAAACCTTCCAACAACTTATGTTCCATGTAATAATGACTATGGAATTATTGTTAATCTCTTTTTGAGACAGTTTTTCTCTTTCCTTTTGAAAGCAAATGCAATGGCTCACTTGCATGGACATTTCAGGCACCATCTCACAAGAGCTAGATATAAATCCTGGAAACCAATGATGAAGTGGGAGGATTTAACTGCGCACAAGATTGTGCTTGCAAATGCCAAATATACTTAATGGCATGAAAAAATAAAAAATATTTTTTAGAAGTTAAAAAAACGAAGCAATTCTCTACTGCAAGAATTGATCAATGGAACAAGACTATAAATGTTAACTCATCAATTGCATATAAACTACATCAAGCACCTATTTTCTTTGGCACCAAATGCTTAATTATGAAGACATGTAAATTGAAGAAGCTGAGCAACTTATTTAGCATTGAAGGTTGGACTTGTTTTAGTCAGATTAAGTCTACTTGACTGACAATATGATTCATGCAGTGGCTACATTGTATGTGTTGGATTATTTATCCCTTCTAAATTTGGTAACTCTTTTATTAAGGCTTATTTAATGAGATTTTTTACATTATAAAAGAAATATTTAAACAAATGAAGTGTTAAATATTTTAAGTTTTTTAAGATGGCTAATAAGTGTGAATTGCATCATGTTTTAGGGCTTAGTTTGATATAGATTTAATTGTTAATTCAATTGATTGTGTTAGTTAGTTAATTATTTGTGCTAAGTGTTTTTATGGGTTAGTACAAGTATTTGAGCTTAATTATTATATTTTTGAGGTACCTTGATATGGTTGTTAGTGTTTCAGGGTCAATATCGAAGAACGGAGAAGTTTCTGAGACACTTGGGCCGAAATAACAGCCCACAATCGCGGCACAATAGGCCACAATCGTGACAGAAGCATTGGAGTCAGCCCACAATTGTGACCCATATGCCACGATTATGATAGAAGCCCAAGACAAGGCCCATGATCGTGGCCTGCTTGCCACAATCATGACAGAAGGCTCAGATGTGGCCCACGATCATGGCCTGCGTGGAGCAGGCGCGTATACACTCAAAAACGTCAAGTTTAGAAGGATTTTTTGGACCTTTCAAATCCTGGAAAAATCCTAAAGCTGCCCAGAATACAAAAGGTATGAATAAGACAAAGAAGTTGAAGGAGCTTTTTGCATCTGCCACTTCCAAAGATACCCTGGAGAGAATTGTCGAGAGATAAAGAAAGAGGAAAAAATAAGAGAGAAGTAGAGAAGTAGCCGACTCGATGTACTTCTCGGATCAGGAGTTTCTCGACGTCGCTTCCTCCTGTCTCCGTTCAGATCATATTTACTGTTATACAATTGGGTATAACAGTATGATGATAGGATTTTTGAATGTTTAGATGTTCTAAACTCACCTTCGGGGGTTTTATCTCTGATTTAATGAAATTTTTATTGTTTGTGTCTTTACTAGATTTATTGTGATTTAATTTCTACAGTTGCATAATTCAGTGATAAACTGAGAAGGTTAATCAAGTTAAAATTAATTAAATTGAGCTAACAAGAGTTAGGTGATTTAATAGAATAAGAATTAAATCAAATCGGTAAATTGTGCATGGAGAGATCTTGCATAGGTTACTAATAGTTTTTTGGACAACTTCAGATCTAATTAAGGTTTTGAATAGATTGTTAATCGAGATATTGCAAGTCCCATTATTTGATCAGCGTTTATAAATTAAGGTTAATGATTGACACCTCAGGTACTACGCGAATGACCCTTGCACTTGTGGATTATTAAGGTTAACTAATTAAAACTTACACACGTTGGAAAACCACGATCAAGTTTTTAACATCATTGTCGGGGACACGATTAGTTTATTTCTTTTAGTTTAAGGTTTTTTTCACTATCTTTTTTTAAATAAATAAATAAAACAAGAAACAAAAAAAAAAGAGAAAGAAGTTTGGGGCATAAAGTAGAGATATATCAAGACATCTTAGAATGAGAAATGAGACATTTGAAGAGCTAGATGCCAAGAAGAAATGGAAAGAACAATAATGGAAGATAGATATTATAGGGAGCAAAGAACTTTGGCAAATTACAGTGAGGCGCAGTATGGCTGGGGAAGTAACGATCCTTATTGGAACATATACATTCTGGGGTGGTAGAACAACCCCGATTTTTATTGGTCCAATAATGTAAGGACTCAGTTAGGACATCAAGACCTTTTAGGATGTCATCAAGATGAGCCCAGTTCATGGGATTCTAAATTGGACAAGATCCTGGATAAGCTTATAGACATGGAAGAGGGCCAGAAGAGATTAGAAGAGCAAATTGAGCAAGTAATGGAAAATTAGGCCATGTCTATTCACAACTTAAAGATTCAAGTAAGCCAGTTTTGCAGTGAATTTTGTGAGGGAAGTGTGGAAGACTCTCTAAGTACTATCAAAATACATCAACGAGAGCAATATGAGGCTATCACGCCTAAGAATTAGGGAGAGTAAGAAGGACCAATGAAAAACCAAACCGAACTCCACCTTATTGAAGACCAAGAGATGACGAAAGCGTATGACGAAAAGAATACCAACCCTCCGTTTTATTCACTAGTTCTTGATACCATGTGTGAACATTGAAAAATATTTGGTAACTGTCCATGAAAAGAACCTTATCCTTCAGATTAATGATGGCCAAGTGACATTCAACATTAATGATGTATTAAAAAATCTGAAGGAGAGTAGCTCATTCAGGATAATTGATGTGTTCGAATCTTGTAAAGAACAAAAAGACAAAGAACAGATGACAGGAGACATCGAGTTTGAAGAAGCTATGAAAGTCTCAGTTCGTGAAACGGAAGAAGTAGAGGAGATGAAGGTGATTAGGGAAGAAAGAGAGCAACTCACCTTCGTACAGGACAAACTGTTGGATTCAATAGAAGATTCAGGGAGTTTTGTTATTCCCTGTTATGTTGACAGTTCACTCGAAAAAAGGACATTATTAAGATTAATTGATTTTCATAATGTTATCAATATTGTCCTTTTGATTATTTTGCAATTTGTTGCTTACTTACAGGCTACAAAACTTACGTTGAACAAAAAAGGTGAAAGCAAGCCCCTCATAATTGATCCTAGTTGAGTTTTCAAGGATAGAGCGTCGAGCTACTGACATTAAAAGGTGCACTGCACAGGAGGCAACCCATGGAATATTAATTTGATGTCATTTCCTTTGATTGTTAGATAATTTGAATTTCTTAGTTAGGTTGTTTTGTTTCTAAAAAAATCGGGAAGGTAGAGGACTTCAACATGAATTTGATGATTGAGGAAGTAAGCAAAAGAGAGGTAAATGGGCCATCAAGAGTTAAAATTTAACTTCAGAAAAGTGGAGAAGGACAAAAGAAGAGAAATATTAAAAATTGGTGAAAAAAATTGCAGGCCACGATCGTGGCCTACGGCAAGGTAAAAATAGGGACACGCGATTGCCATTTTCAATTTTTACCATTTTACCCTCCAATCACCTATATATTCATTTCTAACTTCACCTTTTCACTCACTTTCATTTTTACTTTATCTCTCTAAGCTTTAAACCTCCAAACACTCTCGCTTATTGTTCGGAGCCCAACAATTGATTCCTGATACCAAAGAACATTAGGCCCGAGTCCCGACCCCCAAGGCTAAACTCGGGGTCACCCATCAGGACAATCAGAAGAGATAAAAGCAGAAAGGATTTCAATTAAAACAAAATCCTTGCGTGGCAACAAAGAGGAGTTCGTAGCGACGTAGGCCAATCCTCGCCATGACGAAGTCGCAAAAAGAGGGCGCTCGTCGAGACGTCAAATCGGCACGTCGCGACGAACCAAAGGGAGTTCACCGCGATGACCACCAGCCTCGCCGCGACGTGCGTCCCAAAATTGGAAATCCGACCTCCAACATCCAACCATTCAAACAAACATACATTCACATCGAACATCAAGGTAAGCATACTCATGCACAAAAGAGACTTAAATTCTTCATACCATTTCAAATCCCATGAATTCGAACAAACTTTGCTTAAACAAAATACGTACATACCAAAGCTTAAACCAAAATACATAAGGATGCTCAATGTTGATATGCTTGATAAACTATCCAAAATCACTAACTTGGTACAAAGGTCTCTAACTATCTTGGAGCTTCTGATGCCGTGCAAGGATCAATGATCTTCTCGTTCTACACCTGAGGAGTGGAAGGTAATGGGGTGAGCTGCGAAGCTCAGTGGCTTATACATTTATAGCCATTGGCAACGAGCCATACACTCAAGCATATATAAACATATATATGTAGCAACTCACTACTTAACAATTAACTCACAATCTTATAGCTAGCAAAATGTCATCACAAAGAACATGTCATGTAATTTCTTCATCCCAACATAACAATTAATTATGCATCATGCTTAACATATCAATAATGAAATGGCACAACAAATGGCTCGAGAGTTCCATGAAACGAAACGGATAAACCGAAGTTTATACCGTGAACAAAATAAGTCTGATTTCTCAAGATCTCGTAGCCTCAAGCGGGAAGCCGGGAGAAGGCTATATGTCGACGTGCACTTGACTAACGAAACGTTCCTCTCTTGCCCAAACACAATCAAATTTCAATGCTTAACTTATTTCATACACATTCATACTTTTCATGCTCATCATGCTTTCGCATCTTTTCATTCATACAAAATGCCACGATATTTTTCAAGGCAGAACATGATCACAATCACAATGCATTTTTCATAATTTCCATAATTCTAGACAAACAATTTAACACACAACATACAAGAAAGCAAGGCAATTTGCCCATACACGATAACTATAAATATATTACCCACCGAATATTGCTTGATAATCCAAGTTCAACGTTGCCTTTTCTCTTGCTCTCGGATCGGGTCTACTTGGTTTCCTATAACAAACCAAGCTCACAATCAAACAATATTCATATAAACTCATAAGGCTACAAAAATCCAAAGTGCTAAAGGTGAACTATCCTTGTGCTGAAACAATAATCTATCCCCAACTTTCGTCCAAAATTTGAGATCCTTAGAGACTGAATCAGAACTTCATTTCTTCATAAAACTTGTATCCCTATGTCTCTAGTTTACAACAAATCAAAAATCACTTCATTTGGACACCTACACCAAAAGTTATGCCCAAAATACCAAACTATGTCAGTAAATGGCCTCTCGCCGTGACGAGAATACTGGAGCACGTCACAATGAAGAAGCTGGAGCACGTCGCGACGAGAAAGCTGAATCACGTCGCGACGAGAAGACTGAAGCGCGCCGCGACGTGCGCACGAGCACGTCACGACGTACGCGACCAGAAACCTCCCGAACCTGATTTTCCAACATTCTTCGACTCCATCTTTCCCATCCTTCAAATACAACCTACCTTAACCTTAAACCATCATTCCTACTTCATTTCTAAGCTCATTCCAACCCAAAATCATTCCCAAATACAAGAGAATCATTAACCCTAAAAGATGAAGCCATTTTTCGTTCACCACTCATCAACGACTCCTACACACATTCAACTTCATTTTCACTTCTAATTATCACTAAACATGGTTCATTCATCCAATCAAGAAGAGTTAAAGCTCATACTTATTTATTTAGCTCCACAATTCTTCAAATTCTTCCAAAAACCCTAGCTTTTCTCTTCTTCTCCTCCCTTCCACGATGCTTCTTCTCTTCCTACCCTTCTTCTTCTAATTTCTACTCTTAAGGCTTATAAAAGACCCTAATGCCCTTCCACTTATGCCTTAAAACTTAAAGGTTTAAGTGTTATGCCACAAATGCCCTTATACCTTCTTTCAACATTAATAACTTAATTCCATCAATTCAAACAATAAATCCTCCTAACATTAACATGCCAAAACTCCAAAATAATATATCTAACAAGACCTCAAAATAATTTAAATCATGTTTAATAAAATAAATAAAAAATTAGGATCGAACACTTATCTCTACCCAAATTTCAAACTACCAAATTTCTTCCAACTTCTACCAACTCGCAAACCAGTATGTCGCGCATCAAGAACAATAAGGTGTGATCAATTAGCAGGACAAAACTAAGTCTCGGGATAAGGGAAAAGGAACAGGGTAGTTGATTACTGTGAACCTTTCCTAACCTTCTCAAATGAGGAAGGTACCCGCTTTCATCCTCTTTGCAATTAGCAAATTATGGTTCCAAAGTATTTTCTTTTTGAAACTTTAGATAGATTATAATTGTGAGATAAGGTTAAAAGTTTAGTAGAGAGAATTTAATCGGGACAGTTCATTCAATTTGAATTTCCAGTTTACGAAGAACTTACCTTAGATTATTTACATCCCTTCAATTCGAATCCAACAAACCTAGGGAATTGTGGTTTAGGATGCAGGGACAACCTTACAGAATTGATTATGAGACTTTGCATCAAATTTGTGGTTTCCCCGAGTCATCCATAGTGGATCAGCAAAATGATTTCCACGTCAACCCTTACTAGACTGAAGTAACTAGATTAGAGTATTTTGACACTAAGAATGCACACTACAACATCATTAGGAGCCACAAACACTTATTGCTGCACAAATTCATATGTCAAATTATTTTTGACAAATCGAAAACTAACAAGTTTTCGACGAAAGAACATTTCATGTTGTGGTGCATGGACCATAGCATCCTAGTTTGCACGACCATCCACATCTTTAGCGCAATTATTACTGCTCGAAAGAAGAGGTGCAGTAACTTAGAAATGGGTTACTTGGTTTCAGCCATAGCTAATTCCTATGAAGTTGAAAGGAACGGAGTCACAGTCTACCATCTTGAATTCATAAACCATCATCATCTATAGTGAGCTAAAATCTTGAAATCCTATAATATGGAACTTCAGGATATTAGTACCAAGACACAAGTAAAGGGTAGGGCAGGACTGGTCAAGCGAGTTCAAGTGCTCAACCACAACAAGAAGAGGATTCGACTAGCGAGGAATTTGAGGAAGAAGAAGAAGCAGAAGAACTAGGCTGGAAAAAAGTACTGGATACAATCTCCGCAAACACCAAGGTAATTACAGATACACTCGTAGAGAACTCCAGAAGGATGAAGGAGATGGTCCAAACTCAACAACGTCAGAACTGGGACATACATTGTATCCATGGTTATTTCGAGGCTCAATTGGCACCTCCAGCACCATCCCCGCCTCCATCACCATAAGGCTTTGTTCTAACCCCATTTCTTTTTAAATTTAGTCTTTATTTTTTTGTTTTATTCTAATTTATTTTTCTTCTTTCTATATGTGTTTGTTTGCCCCCTTCTCACATTGAGGAGAATGTGTTGTTCAAGTGTGGGGAGGGTTATATGTTTTGTGTTGAATGTGAATTTTTCATGATAGTTATTAGATTCCACTTTATGAATTGTGTGAATGTGTCAATGGCTTAGATAGATTGAAATTGATTTAAGTTTGAACATAGTCTATTAGGTTGTGAAGAATCATTAGCTCACAAAATAAATAACTATTCCTCTAGCCTTCGGGTTATGAATAGAACTAGTAACCAATTAAGAACGTGATATACCTGAGTAACCAGATCGGCACGCATCACAAAAGTGTACTTTCGCATCAAAAGGCTATCGGAATGGTCTATCTTTTTAGTTTTTCCATTTCAGCCAACCTAATTTCAGATGATATTAAACTTTTGAAAAACAAACTTAATTATATTATTTCTGAAGTAAATCACATGTTAGTATAGGCTTTATATTTGGTATACAATACGCACAAGAAGGGGGTCGAATTGTGTATCCCTTTTTAAAATAACAATCCCCTTTTCAAATTTTCTTTTGAAAACTTCCTTTTTTTTAGAATATTGAAGTAAACGTATTACGAATTATTGCAATTTGCTTCTAAGTACTTGTATGAAACAGTAAGAGTAAAAGTTGAGAGTTGAGAGTTAGAAATGACACAGCAGATTTATACTGATTCATCCCAAATTATGGGCTACGTCCAGTCCTCAGAATCCTTTCTGAGATTTCACTACACTTTCTCAAAACTACAAGTGTTCTTTTCGCCAAGCCTCTTTAGGTCTCTTACAGCAAGTATTCTTTCCACTCTTAGCCTCTTCAGGCTATCAGCTTTTCTTCTTTCTACTGAAAGATGTTTCGAACTATGTTATAGACAATAGTAGCTCTCGAATTCAGCACAATAATGTTTCTAGCTTTTTGTAAAATTCACTAATCTCTTCAGATTCGCTAAGCTTCTTCAGTCTTCGACTCCGACTTGTATTTATAGCCTTCGTCTTCAACCGCTTCTTAATAACTGCTTCTTTCTTCTTGTTTCTTGATCTTTGAAGAATCAATTATTCAGTTGAGTTCTGTAACTAACTCAAACTGTTTTATCATCCGACGTGGTATCGGTTCTTTGTCTTAGTTTCTTCCATCTCATTTTTTTGCGTCTCATTTCTTCTGTCTCATTTTTGCGTCTTATTTCTTCCATCTCATTTCTGCTTTATCTTTCGTCTCACTTTTGCGTCTCATTTCTTCCGTCTCATTTCTGCTTTAGCTTCCGTCTCACTTTTGCGTCTCATTTCTTCCGTCTCATTTTGCTTGAGCTTCTGTCTCATTTTCTTTCGAGCTTCCATCTTACTTTCTTCTTTTATTATTATTTGGTCTTCATCAAAATTATTAATCGTAAGGTTATTTTGACTTAACATTCTCCCCCTTTTTCTGATAACAAATAATCAATAGTTGTTAGAAAGAAAGTATTATTTATGGACGATATACAATATAAGACCAAAAAATTGTAGTATTGTAGTCTATACATTTTTCTTCTTCTTCTCTTCTATTCTTCTTTTCTCTTCTCTTCTCTTCTCCCCCTATCTTTGTCATTTCTTTCTCCTTATCTCCTTTTTCTCCTTTTTCTCCCCTATTTGTTATTGATCAAAAAGATCACGATCTGAGATGTTTCAAAACTTCATAGAACATTTCCTTCATTTCAGTGCGAAGTAACTTGAGGTCTTGTCGTAAATGCTCTACGTCCTCTCGTAAGTTATTCACTGAAGCTCGCAGATCATCATCCTTTTGCAGTTCTTCTTCAAAAGAAATAGTTGTGCTATATGCATCTGAAGATATAGCATTCGGTCCAGTAATTAGAAAAGTAGGAGGTTTGAAAGAAAGGTTTGGTTCTGGGATATCGAGATCATCAGGACTGGGCAGTCTGGGGACTTGGCTTCCAAGTTGGTGTAGGACATCTCCAATTGAGGACACAGTACTCAAGGATCTAATGTGCATAATCAGGTGCACAAGAGTCTCTATATTGTTACTAAGATCTCAAATCCTAATGGATCTGTACTGCCCTTCTGTGATTCTGCCAACAACCTGAGAAGATTCTTCGGTGGTTCGAGGACCACAGTTGCTTCCTGATGCCTTCGAAATGTAGTGACAGACATAAGTTCCTCAATGACACGCTTCATCAATGTTTCTCACTTCAGCTTTGATCTGTTCTTCTGTCAGATCCCCTGTTATTGCTTTAGGATACAATTTCTTTGTTGGGTCCGAGCTTGCAACGGACACCTGATGTTTCGAGGGCCCCGGGACCACAACCTTAAAAGGCACCTTTTAATAATTGGCTCAATGGTGAGAGGCGTGTTGTTAGAAACAACAAAACCTTGAGGTCTTGGGTTCGAGTGCCAGAAACTCCCCAAGGCCAAAGAGGA
>JAOSBM010171840.1:0-10303 GCA_027568955.1 Erythroxylum tenue | reverse complement strand
TAACAAAGTAAATACTAAAGAATACATAAACAAAAACAAGAAGAGGAAGTACAGAGCTTTAAACTTGTGTTTTTTTTAAATAGAAAGAATCTGGGTTGTGTACTTCGTAGGGATTAGTTTGGATGAGAGAATGACCCAAGCGTTTAGCGATTTCCTTCTTGTGTTCAAGTGCCTTCTTCAAGGCTTCCCGATTCGGGTCAAGGTGTCGGAGACTGGCGAACAGAACCAGACAGCTTAAAGCCGCACTCGCCGCATATAACACCAACTCCTGTAAGACTGACGAACCTCCCATCCTTTTTTCTGCTTACTACTATCTTTCTTCAAATAATTCCTCGTACTAACAAAAGACCAGAAGAAGTGAAAAAGATAGAAACTTTATTTTTACCCACGAAAATATTGAGACTTTCTTCTGCCCAGAAACGAAAAAGAGCTTATTCCTTACAGGGAAGAGCAACAATGACCTACAAACTTGTACGTCTTGTTGGAGCAGAGATAGCGGAGGTTGTTAAATGGAGTACCAGGTATGTTAACAAAGAACATAAATTGCAACATAAAGAAGGAAATCGCAGAGAAGAGGTACAGAGAAGAGAGGAATTTTGGCTTGGCTTGGAGGGGAGGCTTTTATTCGTCGCATGTTATAAACGTAAATGACGGAATCTTAAATATTAAAGTCTACCCGAAAAAGCTAGAATAGGGAGCTTTTTTGAAAAGCTCTAAATTTAAGCTTCTCATAAAGCTGTATTTTAGCTTTTAAAAAAGCTATTTCTACTGAAAAAGTATTTTTAAATTTTGCGACCAAACACTCATTTTTTTTCAAAATAGCTTTTGCGGTGGAAAAAAGTGCTTTTCCATCCTCTAAAAGCTCAACCAAACGGGGGCTAAGTCTTATCTGTACCACAAGACAAATTCGGGCTCATTCAAACTTAAGAGATCTAGTCTCCTCAAAAAAACTGTCTTTAAGCCTGTGTTAAACTCGGATTAAATATGGTTGAGCTTTATATTCAAAGAGCTTTTTTTTTAGAGTTTCGTATAGTAGAATATTTAACAACGTAAAAATAAAAAATATTTTTAATTTTAAATATATTTTATGTTGCAATAAAAATTATTTATGTATATAAATATTATTTAAAGTATATTAAACAACAAGCAAAATACAATATATTAATTATTATATAATTTTAAACCATATGAAACATAAATTAAAATATATTTAACCAAATCTTTTATATAGGATATAACATAAATAAACTAATATTAAAATATATAAAAATTCAAATAATATTATATAAATCTTAAAATAAGTATCCAAGTTGAGTAAATAGTTAAATACATAGTAAACAAGAAGATGAGTTTGTGAGTATTGTGAAAATTATGTATAAAACATAAGAACAAAAGAGACTAAAAATAGACTCATTAATTGATCTAAAAAATCTACCTGAAAAGTACTTTTTTTAGAAACTCCAAATTTAAGCTTCTTAAAATATTATATTTTGATTATCAAAAAAATTATATTTATTAAAAAAGAGCTTTTTTATTTTACAACCAAACATTTATTTTTTTTAAAACGACTTTTGTAGCGGCGAAAAGTGTTTATCAGCCTTCTAAAAAACTCAAGGACTTTGAAAATAACTAAATCGAAAGTTCCATTAACTTCGAAAAGAGTAAGGTCAAATACAATATGAATAAGATACAAAATCAAAGATAGAGATAACAAAATTACACTTTTAATCAATTTAATATTAAGAAATAAATATTTAAGGAGTCGAATAAGATACAAAATTGATTTAGTCTATGTGATATTAAGAACTGAATATTTAAGTATGTACAATAGTGATATTAGATGTAACAAATGACAATTTTAGTAATTTTGGTCCTAATAATTGAATACTTAACATTGTCACTGATATAATTTGAGTAAGATGCAACCAAATCACACGTTTAGCTAAAATTTCAGTACTTAGGATATTACTAATATCGTTTTAAAACGTGATATTATATAAATAAAGCAAAATTTTAAAAAATATGAAAATCAGATTTTTAACTTTAACTACTTAAAAGTCTTATGATAATGAGTGATTAGGCCAACCACCCCGCGACCTATGCACGAGCCCAAGTGTACGAGAGGACAGACAGAGGGTAAGGTGTCGTTTTCATCAATTCGTCCGTACTGGACTACCAAGTTCAAATCAATCTATGGGAACCAGCTGTATTTCAAGCGAAACTTCGCAGACATGCAGTAGAATGTGCTTGAATTAAAATTATTATATAAAACAAAATAAATGCTTATTGTATTATCTATTATCATCACACTTAAATGAAAAAACAGTATCTGGAGAGTAATATCAAATCATCACAGGAAATAATAAATCTATGTGGTATGTGTAAAAGAAAATTATAAATAAAAAAAGGAAAGCAATCAATCACAACCCTCTCAACCCAAACACTTACCAGAAGAAAAAGAATTTGATTTGCCTAAATATGATATAATCTAATCTAATCAATTTTAATACCCTATTTAAAGACTGTTTCAGTTGCGCAGAGATATTTTAGAACCCAAAACTTGGCAGCCTAAAATGAACAGATAGATTGCTGTTTCCAATGAAAAATAAGGCCAAGAGAAGCAGACTTATCAGGACGGCCCACATCCATGTCGGAATCCTCCTCTTGCTCCGGTTGCGGAGTGGCAGAGGCGGCGGCGTAGATTTTGCTTTTGTCTGCTTTGTGAAGTGAGAATGAGATGCCTTCTTTTTCACGGTGGTGCTCACCGCCACAGGCTTATCTCTTGTTTCAGACTCCTTTGACTCAACCGGAGTCTCTGGTGCCGGAACAGAGTCTTCCTCATCCTTACAATTTCCATCTGCTGCTAGTGCAGCTGATGGCTTATTATTCGCCTTCTTCCTTGCTTTCTTTTCCCTTTTCTACAAGACAAAACCAAAGGGGAGGTAATGATTAATTCACCATATCAATAAACCCGATTATTGAAATTGATCAAGATACAATGTAAATCCATGTATTCAGCACTTAATGTATCAGAAGTGCAGAATCTCGGTGGAACTTACTCGGTCTCTTTCTTCAGCTTCCTTCTGTGCTTTTGCAACAGCCCTAGCTTGGTTCCTTTCAGCTTTCCTTTCATTCCTCTCCATTGCTTCTTTGTGTTTGGCTATCTGCTCCAATCTCCTCTGTTCTCGCAACCTGGCTTCTTCCTCTGCTTTTCTCAGTTCCTCTTCCTTCCTAGCCAGCTCTTCCTCCTCCTTTGATTTCTTAGGCTCATCCTCTTCTCTTTCCTCTTCATTTTCATCCCTGCCAGAAACAGTTGCCACAACGTTCCCGGAGACAGCTGGTTTAGCAGACTTTTTACTTTTAGATGTTTGCTTCTTTTGGGCACTAACTTCTGTCATTGACTTGTCGCCCACTTCTATCTCAACAGGTGGAACTGGTTTTTCCGGTTGAACAGCGGAAGTCGACGATACGATGTTGTATTTTGCCACTCTTTCGATATTGTTGTTAGGGATCACAGGTGGTTCCTCATCAGGGCCAAGCGAACGACCGTCCAATGTCTGCAATCTCCTCACTGTACTTCTCAAATTGCACCTCACATACTCCTTACGAAACTCGTCATTCTTGTTCCAGAGTTCCATAAACGTCTCCACCTAAATCAAAGTTATGTTAGTGCAAAACCCAAGCTAATTTGCAAGATCCAAAGTGTCAAAGAAACCGTATTTTCTTACTTGGTTTATACAATGACGTTGAAGTTCCTCCTTCTGTCCCTTGAATGCCAAGTCATTAGCTACCATTATCTCATCCTTGTACTTCCAAAAGCATCTATTCTGCATATTCCAGGAAAACACTCGTTACTTAAACTTTTGCACATCCAGCAATTCAACCTTACAGCAATTTCAAAATAAAAAACGTAACATGTCACGGATTTAAAGCGTTCACCCAGCCCACAGCACAGCACAGTTACATTCCTGTGCTGTCAAAAAATATGTGATGCAGCCCAGTGGAGTATAATAGTTACTATTAATAGTTAATGATCGATACCTTCTCATATAATTGTTTCTTGAGAATGCTTAAGCGCGCATATGCCTCTTGCCTTGTTGTATCTGCAGCTCTAAACTGAGCACGCAATTCTGTTAGCTGATTATGTTCATTAACATCTTTCTTGTTAGCCGCCTGTGTAGCTACTTCAGCTTTGAGAAGGTTCTCTTTGAGTGAATCTGCTTCTTTTTTCAAAGACTACAAATTTAAAAGATTCAAAAGTAAGTTGCTTAAACTGAAACTAAGTATAAACTGTGTATCAGTATCATCAATTATTAGTGCGGGTGAAAATGGAATGACTCTCTTCTGGAGAACACAAGACATTGCTATATTTTTTATTGTTGGCTATTCATATCAGCACCCTAATCTCAAACACAACAAAACAACCAGTAGCATCACTAACAAAGTTAAGGCAATGCAGACAACCAGAGCAAACATTACCTTCAACTGCTCATCAACTTGGTTTTTCTGATTCAAAGCCTGCTCAACTTCATCCCTGGTACCCATATTAGAAGATATCTGCTCACGCAGCTGCTTCAATTGCTTGATTTCACGAATAAATTTCTTTTCATCCTTCAAAGGCAGGGTCTCATGTTGTATCATGTGTTCCATGTTACGAATCTGCTTGCAAGCCATAAATTAGAGTAAAGACAAATAAAAATAAATAGCATGATTTGGTAAGCATCCAATCCATTAACCACAATTAATTCATGAATCTACTTGCTGGACATAACAAAAGTATCGAAGGAAGGTCATACCCTGCCATCAATGTCATCAATGGAAACAGCACTGTTCACTCTGTTGATAACAGATTGAAGAGAATCTATTTCTTTTCGCTTAGCCTTAAGCAACTGCCGTGCAGCTTTCTCTTGTTGTAAGGCAGCTCCAAAACTATCACCATACTCCTTGGTAGTGGCCTAATCATAGGAGTCTTTTATGTAAAAGGAAAGAAAGAAAGAAAGAACCACCACTTCAAGAAATATTATATTAACGTTTGCATACCCTTTTTCCTTGGATTTCTGCACGAATAGCATCCCGAATTTTGGTCTTCTCATCAACTTCTAATTGACAAATTTTTATCTGTTCTTTCAAACTTGGGTCATCAAATCTCGGAAACCTGACCATGAAATGAAACGGTTTTTTACCAACTTCAACAGCTGCGGCATTCCCATCAGAAGCATCGATAGTGGAGCATTCGTGGGAACATTTTGATGTTTCACATTCTAGAACCTCATTAGTGCCTTTCTCTTGCTGACATTGTTCTTCAGTATCATTGATGCCATGAGACAAATCTCCACCACTCTCTTTCTCAATGTAATTTAGCATCGTTTCACTCGTTAAGGTTGAATCATTTTGAACCTTCTGTGCAGTTACAGAACAATCATCTGTTATTGAGACATCTTTAACTCCTGATTCTACTTCCACATTAGCAGGGGAGGATGAAAAGTTGGCTTTACTCTCAACTGATTCATGGATACAGGATTGGCCATCGGGAGGGCAAACAGTGAGCTCATAGCTGACAGCACTCCCATTGACCTCCTTTAAAACTTCAGATTCATCTGTGCTGTTACTGCAAGCGTCAGCAGCTACTTTTTCTTCAGATTCAGCCAACATGGGACCAGTCTCAGTTTCTTCTTTTCCATCAAGAGCAAGGCAGTTCAGTGTTTTATCACTTACAACAGGGCAATTCTGTCCTGTTCCAGTTTCTGTATCATCAACAGTTAATGAATCAGTGCTTTCACTTGAATTAACACCTACTTGCTCAACCTCAATCTTTGATGCCATAGCATCTACATCTGAATCAATAACAGGATGTGGATCCTTAATGTTGATATCTGACTTGGCTACTGCATCGTCTATAGGAGCTACTTGGATGCTTTTATAACTATCACCAGATGAATTCTTGCAGAAACCATCCGAGGACAAAGTTGTGGCAGTTTCAGAAGGCTCTTTTTGCTCAGGTGTGGGTTGACTATCACAAAGATTGTCACTGAAAGAAAGAGCATGTGAAACACTTTCCTCAGACTGGCTGATAGGTAATCTTTCTTTCTCCAACTGTACACCAGCCACAGAAATATCACACGCTGGGTCTCTTCTCACATCAGGATCAGTTGCATTTGGAAAACTGCTACCATTCTGAGCAGGAGAAACAGTTGATGATTTGGGAACTTCATGAGGACGTGTTTCTTCTGTGTTTGGTTTAGCATCAACCTCAGAGAGGCCATTTATTGATTCTCCACTTGCATCATCATCGTTAGCAATTGGAGAGCTACTGCCTTCAGTAACAGGGACTGTAGAAGTCTCAGCTGCATCATTAAAGATGGTTTTGTCTATGTCTTGATGCAGATCCACAGAGTCAGAAACATTACCACTTTCTCCACCTCTATCCTGAACATGAGTTACAGGCAAGCCATCATCATGTTTATCTGATGCATGACCATCAGCAGCTTCTGCTTCTTCCACTTCATGAGCAGCTTCTTGTGCTTTGACATCAAGAACCAGAGGAGATGGCGCCATTTGCAAATTCTGTTCTGAGTCGATCACATCGAACTCACCTGCTAGTTCCTCCTGTTCATTCTCATTATCAAAATCAGAACGACTAATAAGAGCCCCAGTAGATACAAAATCTTGGTTTTGATTCTCCTTTTCATCTGTTGCCAGAGTTAAATTTGTCTCTCCAACCGTCTGATCTCTCTCCAGTTCAGCAACATTGGGAACTGCTACAGGAGGTTCTCCAACGGGCATCATAGGTTCTCCCTCTGTCTGCTCTGATTCAGGTTCAGGATCATCGTGCGTGCCGTCGACTTGACAATCCTGTACCGAATCCACCTTATCATCTCCTTTATGATCTAGCTCAATTGGCACAGATTTTACACCGACAGCAGGTCCATCCAAATCCTCCACAGCGACAGCCTCGTTGTCATGATCCAACGAGGGAGCATCGCTCTTGAGGGTAGGAAACTCAGTTTCAGCAATCTCAGGAGAAGAAGCAGAACCGCCATTGAGATCCGTGGCGTGATCATGCCCGAAAACGTCCTCACCACTGACAAAAACATAGCTACCATCTCCATCATCCTTCACATTCCCATTCGCATTCACATTCACATTCACGTTCACGTTCACGTTCACATTATCTCCATTACAATCTCTACTCACATCTAACTCACACTTCTCTTCTACAACATCAACCGAAGAATCACGCACACCAGTCCTTTTCTCATCAGCCGTCATTGTTCCCCTCACCCTCACAAATTCCCAGTCCACCCCGACTACAAACTACAAACAAAAGATCACAAACCGATTCAAATTCAAACCACAATTAGCAACCACAAATCTAAAGATCAGACAGGAGAGAACACATACCGGACTAGTTACAGCTAATGCAGAAGCTGGAATCACCAGGATCGACTCGGTCCGTCGGTTGGGAGAACTGTTCGACAATGAGATGTGGAGGAGAGATCTAAATCTAATGCTACGTGATTGAGTTTGTTTGGGACTTAAATTTTATTTTATATTTGTTATCTTATGATAAATTAAGTAATAAGTAATAAATAATAATATTTATAATTAAACCGGAATTAGTAACAGAGTTCTGGAATGAAACTAACAGCTGGCGAAAGAGATGAAGGAAAGAGAAAGCGTGGAAGAGCAAAACAACTGTGTTTGTGTGTGATTTGAAGTTTGAACCCTTAAAAAGTTAAAACTAAAACGGACTCTTAAAACTAAAAACCACACGCGCTCCCTCTCCCTCCCTCCGTTCCTCTCTCTAGCGCTCTTCTTTAGCTATGGCGGGTCCCACTCACTCCCTATTTATAATATATAGAATAATTTTTCAAAATTTTATGTATGATAGATTTAAATAAAATTCTAATTTTTTTATAATTTACAAATTTGAATTGAATTGAATTAATTCTAATTAAATCAAAGAACTTAATTGAGTTATCTATCATTAATCAATGTATAATAATACTCTTCCAATTCATTTCTTAGATTAAATTTAACTCAGATTAATAATTTATTATAAGTTTCATCAGCCCGTTGGCACAATTTCGGTGGATAAAACAGCCCGTTGGTACGATTGTTAGATACTTTTGGTGGAAAAAAACCCGTTAGCACGGTTGTTAGGCACTTTTGATAAGAAAAAACAACTTGTTGGCAAGGTCATTAGGCACCTTCGGTAGGCAAAACAACCCATTAGCACAGTCACTAGGTACCTTCGATAGGAAAAACAATCCGTTGGGTACTATCCGTGGGCAAAACAGCCCGTTGACATGATAACTAAGAATTAGCAAAGCAGTGACATGTCGGGTTGGTCGAAAGTGTTGATGGGATGATTGATTGCTTGGGAAAGAAACCAACTGATACTTTTTAGTTGAAGCAATTAGTGGGAGATTAAAAAGGGAGACTTTGTGATGTTAATTCATAGTCTTATTAAATTCTCCGATTAATAGAGAGACAATTATTAAAAATTTATTAATTTAAATTAAATTTAATTATTTACATATAAATTTAAAAAATTGACTTAATTTATTATCTAAGTTATATTTCAATGATATTTGTACTTGTTTTATCGTTATTTTTAATTGAAATTTTGAAAAAAAGATATTTAAAATTTTTAAAATTTAAAAAAATCAAAAATCAAAAATTCTTAAACTAGCATGTGTCTTTAGTTATCAATTATTTATTTTATATTGGTTGGTAATTATGACTTCCTAATGACAATAATAGAAGCAGTAGAGTCGTATCAAAATAAAGATTACGCGTTAGTTATGTTTGCCGGTGCTAGTACTAGGAATAATAGGATAAGGGTAGGATGGTAATAACAGTATAGATAAGGAATATTTCTAGAAATAGGCTGGGACCAGAAGAGTAAAAGTACAGGAAAGGCCTTTTTTTGTGCTTCGTGGGTCCAAGTCAAAGTCCCAATACGCGTCGGCATAGTAATTAGTACGATTAATTAATTTTTATTATTTTAGTGCCATATGGGGCCCAAGTCGGCCGGATTAAAGAAAAAAGATAAAGGGAAACAAATTAAAAATTGGAGTAAAAGTTAATTCGGTTAGACAATAAGTTGAAAATTTAAAAGGTTCTATTATATAAAGAATTTATGATTAAATAAAATTAAAGAATTTAAAATACGATTAAAAAAGTGTCCTTATTTATCGAAAAATTTAAAGATTAAAAAGGATTATTAAATAAAAAATAATTGGTTTATTTCGATCTATAAGAACTTTTAATATACAAAAATTGATTAATTAATTAATTAATTTTTAACAACAAAAATTACCAAAATAAATCGAATCCAAAATTTTGATGGTTTAAAATTTTTAATATTACATCCGCCAAATAGATTAAAATATTTCATCATTAGTATATATTATGATACAAAATATATAAGCGTTACAGTCAAAAATTATAAATGACAATATTTGTTGGGCTCGGTTTGACCTAATACTTAAAATTTGTAAATGAAAATTATTTGTTTCTATTTTATTTTTATTATTTGTTTTTATTTTCAAATTTGGGAAAAAAATCTTGTTTGTTTTAGTTTTTAGTGTTTGTTTTTTGATTTTAGATTCTTTCATAAAAAGTGATTTTTGTTTCCTGTTTTTGTTTTTTCATAATCTGATTTATTATCATTTAAATATATATTATTTAGTTATTTAATTTTTAATACAAATTATGAATAATTTAATTCAATATTATATTTATATATTTAATAATTAAAATTAATTACCAATGAAAGTATGAATAATTTTATTTTATTTTATTTTTATAATTAAATTATGTATAATTAAAATTAAAATATATAAATATTCAAATAAAATTTGATTTAATAATTAAAATATATTTCAAATAAATAATAATGTATAAATAAAATGTTAATTTATAAATTATTTATTTTTGAAATAACATAATTTTATTCATAATTTGTTAATAAATATTATATAAGAGGTTAAATAAAATAATTTATGTTTAAGTTTTATTAAAATGTAGTTGTTATCAGTTAAAAAAATACAACATTAACATTAACATTAACAACTAAACAAGTTTTTATTTTTATTAAAAAAAGCAGAAACAAAAACTGAAAACTGAAAATAGAAATTAAAAATTACAATAAAAAACTAAAAATAGAACCAAGATCTCTTAAATTTTAAATTTTAAAAATTAGACTTCTCGGACGCAATCAATTTTAAAACGGTCCTAATTTGATCGAAGCGAAATTCCACACCCGAACCGACTGAATACCTCACTTTTATGTATG
>JAOSBM010171811.1:0-10305 GCA_027568955.1 Erythroxylum tenue | reverse complement strand
GAAAAGGAAAGGCTACAATATTGAGTTATTTGCACCATTAGATAATGTCCCTTTCTCAACAAGTCCTGAGAGAGAACAAATTGAAGAAAATGTAAGTTTTTGTGTATCTTGAAACATGTTCCCCCCCCCCCTCTTCTTCTGGGTTGAATATTTCCATTTGTACCGATATTAGTGTGGTAAATTTTTACTTTCTCTAACTGTGAACTGCCGCTTCTTTAAGTGTTTAAATCAATTTAGCTTTGGTGATTTATCCTTTAACAGATTTTTAGGAACAAACTGGACTTTTTTGCTGCTGCAAAATTATCATCTTTCATCCCTACTCCTGATATTCCAAAGATTGCATTTGTAGGTAAATATTTTGTTTTAAATTTATCTATGTCATCAAATTATACACATGCTTCATCCTTCCCTTAATTCCCATTCTTTTCATTTTTCTTTACTGAAACTCTAGAAGATATTTGTGGTTTTCTTAATGGTAAAGTTGTTTTTCTTACGTGGGTAATAATTTTCTGTGCTACTTTAATTGGAATTGATGAATTCAAATAATTGCCAAAGTATAACCTTTTTGAAGTTTATGCTTAAAAGTCATATATTGTCCATCCTCATTATTAAAACAAATTATTTGTTTTGATTTTGTTGATTATCGAACCAATTAGAGCTTTGATAAACAGCATAGTGCACTAGACTTGTCTATGTGTTTCTTTATGCATTCAGTGGTTGTCATTGGTTAGTAGAACGGAGAAGTTAGTTCCTTTATAATCAGAACGTTTTAATTGTTGACCTATGCACTTGTTCGTATTTTGAAAAATAAAATGACAAGATATCTACTAAATTATATGGCTCTCATTAGGAAGGTCAGATGTGGGGAAGTCATCTTTACTTAATTCACTTATTGCTTGTTTTGGTTTTTGCATTTTTAGATCTTCCAGAAGATGATGGAAATCATGATTAACCAGTCTTCTTCTTGTGATTTTAAAGATCTGGTGCAGAAGTTCATTCCTTAAAGCATTGGTAGAGAGATTCAGAAGGCCACATCAAGCATATTTCCTCTACAAAATGTTTTATTTTATTCTGTACTATTTTCTTTTTTGTCAATGTATGCATGATCTTTGTGCCTGTTGACCTATCAATAGAACAAGCGAATTTTAGACTTATTGTAGCATCCCTCTTATGTTTAAATTCTTTTGTAGTTCTGGATAACTAGTTTGGCCTAGACATTTTCAGTTGTTTTCTTTGTAGATCTGCTATTAATATATTATTATTAGTAACATTTTCTCAATAACTTGTACGCGGTGTGTGACCAACATTTTTCTTATATATACTTTTTTGTAATGAATGCACATAAATCAAACAAGAAATAAGATTGAACACAAATGTGGTACTTAAAGCCATACCTTATAATACAAAACTTCCGGTGAAGAACTGTCAGTTAGTAGTTCATTAAGTATAGGTATACTAAGGACGTAGGGATGGACGACCACCAAATTCATCCGTTCATTTCATCTAACAGTTATTTTATTTTTGAACCTTTCCTCAACCAAATCTCACACAACCTTTGTTATTGTCAACCCACACTTTCAAATGTTCTATCTTTACCTTTTACTCTTCAATCGACACTTTCGAATGTTCTACTTTTAAAGCATTCACATAGCTCTTTCTCTCTCCTCCTCCTCCGGCTTCGTTTTAGTTGATGATTCTTAGTTTATCAAACTTTTTTATTTTCTTCTAATTGTTATTATCATTCGATTCTTGCTTTTTCTTTTAAAAATTTATTGACGATTAATGACAACACAGAAACATATCCTCTTCAAGTGTATTTAGGAGTTAAGATAGCCAAGCTGAGGGCTCAACTACTGGAGCCTCCTAAGGTATGCGTTCATTCACCTTTACGAAATCTTTTTCTCTCTTAACAATGCCCAACTTGCATCTGTTTTGGTCGACAATGAAAATTGCATGTTGATTATTGTTAAAGGCTGAATCTTTCTGTCTATTATTTTCTTTTGATGGTTTTAGTGAGCTGGAGAAAATTTGACGATTATTAAGAAGATTAAAGAAATTGAGGCTGAGATGGGTTTTTGTGAGCTGGAGAAAATTTGGATCTAACGGTTATTTTGATTTTGAAATGAGTAATATCTTTTTGGATAAAACGAGAAGCCATCCCTTCAGTCAAATTTTGACAGGTCTCAATTATGTCACTTTAAAATTCATTTAATTGGGCCGCTTTTTCTTCCTTGTTATGATGCAGGTGTCTACAATCTATTAGATGACTACTAGAAGAGCTCGCTACCGTTGATTGTTTCAGGAGAACACTCCCTCCGTTGTTTATATCACTAATCTCGCTGTTAAGTTTGTCGTTGAAGTTTCAATAGTTGCGAGTTCGAGATTTTGATTTGTTTCTTGTGAGTTGACTTGCTTATTTTTAGTTATAGACAAGATGATTTTACTTTAGACATCTTGATGGTGCCGCAGGGATCTGGATCAAGTTTCGTGTGGGATAAAGCTGGCCACGTTGTCACCAGCTATAGTGTGATCTGCAGTGCTTCTGATTTGAAGTTATGTTATATATATATATATATATACACACACATATAATTACAAATATATATGTTATTAATTAGTATTAATTTATATATTTATGTAAATATTATTTTTGTTGTTATATATTTGTATACAATATATATATATATATATATATATTACTAATTAGTATTAATTATGATTTAATTTTTCAAAACAATAAAATCCATAATCCCCTATTTATAAATTAATTTTTCCAGAAAAATGTCATGAATGCATATGCAATCATATTAATGTGCAAAAATTAATATTGTCGTGTATGTGTATACTATATTTTGCATAAGCATGAATTGTACTTTCTGATTTCTCAATAATTTATCATATTCACTATTCAAGTCTTATCATGGGTAACGGCATGTTACAAATGGGATTTAACATCCATCGTCGATTTAATTAATGATTGAATTCCTCTTGTACAATTTACACGGTTACACCCTATTGTTTTTGCAATCTAATGTTCCATAATTTTCCTATATTCATCTTCTCACTAGTATAAACTTACATTGGATGAATTGTAGTTGTTAAAATCATTAAAAAGAAATTAATATCCCAACGTATCTGTTAAATGCCGATTTGAACAGAAAAGCTTTCCAACAGATTTTACAACCGATTTAACAGATACACTGATTCTACCGCCGCAATTTAAAATTAGTTAGTAAAAATTACGAATGAGAAATTTTTTTTGTAAATGTATGGTGTGATGTAAATTAGATAGCTTGGGAGTTTAAGTGTGGAAGAAATTATTCTCTCATATAATATAAAATTAATAAAATTTTTACTAACTAATTTTAAATTGTAAATAATAAATAAAGTTACTAAAATTAATAAAATAAAATTTTTAAATGTATATGAGTCACATGTGTTATAATATTTTATAACTTTGTTTTTTAAGTTATGTACTAAAATATTATAACACGTGTGACTCATATACATTTACAAATTTTATTTTATTAATTCGTTTCAAATAATCTGATTTTTGCTTATTTTCTCCCAAACAATTTATCTACGTTAACAGTTTTTCTCACAAATTTTAAAATTAAAAATTTTTATTTATATATATTTAGCCAATCATAAAATACCATATTATTTGTATACATTTCTTCAAATTATAACGTTATTTTTTAAATTATGTACTAAAATATTATAAGACTTTCATTTAGAACTTTTCCTATAAACTCTATTGAACTATTTTATATTTTCTACTATATAAATTTCACAATTTTTGCTCACATATTTCATCCATTTATCTTCTCAATTCATTCATCCATTTTTTTTATTCATTCTTTACTATACATTTCAAAGATTTTAAAAATTTACAATTTCTTATTTAAATTTAGTTATTTTATTAATTCATTCAAATAATTCAACTAGTATATTTTTCTTCTTTTTCTTTTGACAAAATTTTAACTTCAATCCCACAATTATATTTTTTCCCTTAAATATTAATATATTCATTTATAGATTACTCTTTATTCTTAATACTAAGAATTTTGGAAGAAATGTTACGTAAATCTTTATCAATTGTTGGTATATGAGATAAATTTCATGATTTATTTATCATGAAATGATCATGACAAAATAGACTTAATTTTTAAAATTTTCATCCCAAATTTTTACTTTCTAATTGCACTTTTTTATTTATTATATTCTAACTTTTATATTTTTAATATGACATATTTAAAGCTTTTTAATTAAATTTTCATTGCATATTTAAATTATTTATAATTTAATTACTAATTTTAAAATTTTCCGTATTTATTATACATAAAAATTATATAATAATATAATCAAATACATATTTTAAACATTTATAATTTAATTACAAAAATTTAAATTTCACTTATAATTTAATTATATAGTTTTATTTATATATTAAAATTATATGATAATATAATCAATTAAATTGACAGAGAATTATTACTGCGCATTTGCGCAGCATTACTCTGCTAGTATATATATAAGTGAGATAATATGGAAAAGAAAGATACTTATATACAAAATCATCAACTCATGTTGATAATTTCTTCACATATATCTAATTTCAATTCAATATCATCCCTACACAATTCATATTTCATTTACATCAAAATAATAAAGTTTTACAAATTTTTTAGGGCATTCTAAGCCACATTATGATCGTCTCAAATCTCAAATTACAAAAGATTCTTGAGCAAATAAACTTGAAATGCAACTAAAACATTGTGCTTTCCTAAAACCAACTCAAAATACAAAATAGCAAATTTGAAGTAATTCCCTTAAGCTCTTGATCACTTGATCTCTTAGCTGTCACCTGAAGATGGGACAAAAAGCGGGTGAGCTTGAAAGCTCGTGGCTGACAGTTTATAACGGAATAAGCAAAAACCTTTGAAAACATTTACTTGTCATAGAAAATTCTCATTGAGTTTATAAAGCATGTGTTTCCCAAATTCTCATTATGTAGTCAAATTCTCAAACTACAAAACATGAATGCATCAAACTTTTTCACATATGATAAGCGCATAAGCACATCATAAATGGTTTGGGTGCATCCAAAATAGAATGTACTACACATTTCCCATAAGGGTCATGTGTAGCCGTGAACAGAACGTACTAACGCAATCCCACATAATGGTTTTACGTAGCTGTGAACTTATGGAGTCTATGAAGGAGCTCCATGCCACTAGCGGGCAAGCAGGAGAAGCCTTTTGTTAAAGTACACTTGACTTAACTTAGCAGACCACCACAAACCCACATAACATGTAATTCATGACTTGTAAACTTGTTGCCCAAAATGGCACATTTTCGAACTTGGTTTCATAAACTTGATATCCTTTCAAAAATCATTTCCATTTTTCAATTCATAAATAAATCACACAATTCATATACCAGTCATACATCACTTTCTCAAAACATTTAAGGGCAATAAATGCACATTTATGATGTGATTGAAAGCATTAAACTTCTTTGATTCAAAGAAAACATTAATGGCTTATTTCCTATATTATAAACATGTATCCACCTTGTTTTCCTTTCTTAAAGACTTGCTCAAAATGCCTCTCCACTTGTTCCTCTTGTCTCTTTTGATCCCCTTATACAATAACAAAAATCCCACTCAATAGGGTTTTCAATTGAATATCCTACAAAGCACCATCACTAAAATTTATTCCAAAATACTTAAGCCCATGCTTTTTCTAAACTTCATGAACCAAATTCCTTCCAAAAATCCAAAAGATTCAAAATGATCTTACCTTGATTCCTCACCAAATGAAGAGATCTTTGGCTCAAATGGAAGCTCTTCTATTCCTTTACCTTTATCCTTTCTTGAACAACCTCAAAATCTCTCTTAAAACCAAGAAATGATGAAACCCTAACTATCTTTCCTTCTTTTCCCTCCTCTCCACTGAAGTTCTCTTCTTTCACTCTTCTATTTTTTTCTTCTCTTTTTTCTCTCCCTCAAATCACGTTTTTTCCCTCTTAACGTAACAAGACAACATTTCTTCTTCCATTTCTACCCTTAATAAGTCGAAAAAGTCCATTTTATCCTTCCTTATAGGCTTATGTTCTTTTATCCTTAACGGCCTGTTTGGTTCACAGAATGGAATAAATAAGGAATAGAATAGTTATTCTTTGGAATAGAAAAGATGGAGAATAGAATGGGCATTACTTTGTTTGATTTAAGGAATGGAATAGATAAAGAATTTCTATTCCATTGCTTGGTTTGAAAATATAAACTTGGAATAGGAAAGGAATAACTAACAAAAAGACTAAAATATCCTTATCCTTGTTATTATTATTATTATTATTATTATTATTAACTTTATTATTCTTATTAATATTAATTATTAATTATTATTATAAATTTTCTACTTATTATTATTATTATTATTAATTTTATCAATTATTTTATTTTTATTTTTATTATTAAATTCATTAATATTATTAAATTTCTTCTTCTTCTATTTTATTATTTTTAATTTTATTATGATTATTATTATTAGATGGTTTAATCCATGTTTTAAAACTAAACTAGCTAACTTTTCAACTTGATTTTGTTTAATTTAATTTAGTAATTTTTATTGTTTAAAATTTTAATTAATTAATCAATTTTTATAAACTAATTAATTTTTATAAATTAAAATAAAACAATTAATTTTCTTATAGCTTCTTTTATAATTAAACTTTAAAATTTTGAAAACACAATTTTAACCTTTTTAAAATTTTTCATTTTCATTCCCAAGTTAAAATGCTCCACGGCAGTTCTGTTGTGTTAGAAAAACCATTGTCTTCAGAAAGTATTCTCCATAAACAGAGAGCAAATTTCAAGCATTTGAAGAACGGATTCACACAAGACCTTCTATAAGTAACAACATAACTTTTAAGTTTTTATTTGGCAGTACAACAGAATTTAAGTTTTCATGTAAGTGCAATTTAAGTCTCAGGTGTTCTTTTTCACAATCTGAGTGAGGATACAATGTTTTGTCCAATTTGCACTTGATGGTGTTAAAACAAGGAACAAATGGTTTCTTCGGTCTTCTGGTCTAATTTTCAGAGAAAAGAATCCTAAGAACCTCCTTTGACTAGGTGAAAGAAAGCCAACAAAATTGAAAATTAAAACTCAATACCATATTCTAGACAACCCACAATGCCCTTACACCATATATTTCCTAAATCTTGGCTTCAAGAACCATCTATCTCCCATAAGGATGGTTGAAGTGAATCACACGTTAATACAAAGCTTAATATTGGATATACAAATGCACATGAAGGGGGGTTGAATTGTGTATTCTTTTTCGGTAATCCCCTTTGTAAACAATTTGTTAAAAGAAACTTGTTCTATTCACAGAACCACTAAAAATCAAAGTTATAACGTATTTTCGAAATTCTTGAGTAAAAACCATAAGATCGAAAATTCTGAGTTAAGAGAGAGATTGAGAGTTGAGAGAAATTGACACAGCAGTTTTTATACTGGTTCATCCCAAACCGTGGGTTACGTATAGTCCTCAGATATCTTTCTGAGTTTTCACTATCTCTCAAAACGTTACAAGTATTCTTTGATTCCGAGCCTCTTCAGGTCTCTTACAGTCAGTATTCTTTCACACTTAGCCTCTTTAGGCTATCTGATCTTCTTTCAACTAAAAGATATTTCGAGCTTTGTTATAGATAGGAATAGCTCTAAGTTTTTTTCGCACAGTGAATTCTGTCAAAAATTGCTAAGCTTTTCTAATTTCACTAACTTCTACAGTCTTCAACTTCGACTTGTATTTATAGCCTTCATATTCAACTGCTTCTTGATTCTTGTTTCTTGATCTTTCAAGAATCGGTTATTTAGTTGAGTTCTGTAACTAACTCAAGCTGATGTGTCTCTTGATTCTTCCGTTTGCTTTTCTTTCGTCTGCTTTCTTTCGTCTTCTTTCTTTCCATCTGTTTTCTTTCGTTTTCTTTTTTATTTTCATCTAACGTCTCATTTTTATTTATACGCCTTGCGTCTTCTTTTTATATATGCTTCTGTTTGTTTTTTATATCCGCTTCCGTCTGCTTTTTATATATCTGCTTCCGTCTGCTTTTTATATCCACTTCTGTCTGCTTTTTATATATATGCTTCCGTCTGCTTTTTATATATCTGCTTCCGTCTACTTTTTATATCTGCTTCCGTCTGTTTTTATATATCTTCTTCCGTCTGCTTTTTATATCCACTTCCGTCTGCTTTTTATATATCTGCTTCCGTCTGCTTTTTATATCCGCTTCCGTCTTACTTACTTCTTTCATTATTATTTGTTCTTCATCAAAATCATTTACGTAAACTCATTTTGACTTAACAATCTCCCCCTTTTTTATGATAAAAAATAATCATTTTAGTAAGAACGAAAATCATATACAAATTATTAAAAATACCAAAAATTACAGAGCTAAAAACTTCAAAACTCAATCTTGTGTTCTTCTGTTTAGTCTTCCTTCCCCTATCTTTTTCTTCTGATTTTCTTCTTCCTCCCTTTCTCTTGTTTCCTTTTTTCCTTTCTTTCTCCCCTATTTGTTATTGATCAAAAATGATTACGACCGGAGATACTTCAATATTTCTCTCATCATTTCCTTCATCTCTTTGACTTCCTTACTGAGTGACTTAATGTCATTTCGGATTTGAACTATCTCCTCTCATAAGTCAGTTGTTGAAGTTGGTCGATCATATTCCATCTGTTGTTCTTCTTCAAAGGCAACTGTAGTGTCATATGCATTTGAAGATGGAACAAATGCTTCAATTATCTCAAGGGCAGGAGGTTGTAGAGATAGGTTTGGCTCTGGAAGATCTAAATCATTAGGGATTGGTAGTCATGGGACTTGTCTTCCAAGCAGGTGTAGAACTTCTCCAATTGAGGATATGGTACATAGTGGCCTAATGCGCATTATCAGCTGCACAAGGGTTGCTGTTGTGTAGCTAATATCTCCAATTCGTATAGTTCTGTTCTTCCCTTTAGTAAGTTTTCCATCCATTAGACAAGGTTCATTTATCGTTGATTGACTACCACTAGTCCCTGTTTCTTGTGAAATGTGATGGGAAATGAAAGTTCTCGTCGTCGTCTTTGTTGCATAGCATGCTTCATCTATGCATCGCACTTCATCTTCAATTTGATTTGCTGACAGATCATCTGTTACCCCCTCTGGGTACATTTTCTGCTTCCCCTTATCATTATTGCATTCAATGTAAGGATGTGGTTGAAAGTCAGGTACAACCTTTATCACAGTTTTCTCTGTGAGTGGGAGAATAGTATACCTTTGTTTTGTCATCTGTGAAGGGTATGGTTTCATTCCTTCATCTCTCAAAAACCCATAAAAGCTTTTCTCACCTTCATTCAACAGATGCATGGTACTACTATTTACCATAATTGGTTGAAATTGAACTTTTACTAACCTTTTTGGGGATTCTTTGATAATTATAGAAGTGCTTTTCTTCTTCACAAGTTGAACTTCTTTAATCACTTTGATTCTCAAATCTTCTTTTCTTAGAATTTGAGAGGTATTAACCTGTACCAGACTGCGTTCTGCTGATTTCTTCTTTTGAATAGCAGTGGGAGTACTCCTTTTTCCCTGCTTCAATCAGTCTTGGAGTCTACTGAGGTTGTGATTGCTTCTTCTCAAACTCCAATTTTCTTTTAATCTCAGTCTCTTTAGCCAGTTTGGTTATATCCTCCTTTAAAATTGAGACTAAAGATCTTGTAGGCTGAGATGCTCTAGACTCAGAGTCTTTGTCATGATTCAGCTCTTTGGATTTCTTCTCCTCTTGCTATCGTAAAGTTCGAACTCTGGGTGATCTCTTTGCTTGTTTTGGTATTTCATCCAAAAGTGTCTCCCCTGTTAAGTCAAAATGACTTTACGTATTAAATAACTTTTGATGATGAACAAACAAAAAGATAAATGAAAAGCAGACGTAATGAGAAAAGCAGACGCAGACGTAATGAGAAAAGCAGACGCAGACGAAATGAGAAAAGCAGACGCAGATGAAATGAGAAAAAGCAGACGGAAGCTACGAAAAGAAAAAAGCAGAAGGAAGTTATGCGAAGAAAAAAAAGCAGACAAAGAGGAAAAACAGACGAAGCAGAAAAAGTAGACGAAGCAGACGGAAGCTTAAGTACAGAAGCAGACAAAGCAGAAAAGCAGACGATACCAAAAGCAGACAGAAGAAGTCAGAGGTATCAAACTGTGGAAGTTACAAAGCGCAACTGCCTAACCGTTTCTTTCAAGATTCAAGAAGCAGTT
>JAOSBM010171754.1:0-10308 GCA_027568955.1 Erythroxylum tenue | reverse complement strand
AATAGTTTAATTAATGAATGAATTATATTTTAATTAATTACATTGCAATTAATTAATTAATAACAATATTTTAATTAATAAATAAATATATTTTAATTAGTTATATTTTAATTAATAATAATATTTTAATTAATTAATTACACTATTTTAATTAATAAATAAATTATATTTTAATTAAATATATCATAATTAATTAATTAATTATATTTAATTAATTAGTATTTAAAATATTTAGAAAAAAAGGAGTCACTATTAAGTTTCATTCTTTTACTAAATGAAGAGTATGGAGCATTCTCCAAAAGTGAGATATTAAATTATTACTCCTATAATGATAATCAATAATCATCCACTCATTTTTTATTAACCTCTTCCTAAACCCATTAACCAAGCACAGCTTTAGATTTATGAGATATATTTACAAATTAAGGATACATTATTTTGACACAAGCAGTTTTGTTTCCATTTCACATTATTAGACGGATGCTACGATTTTATTAAGTAATGTGTTATAATAAATAGTTAAATACTAATAATAGAATAAAAACCTTAAAAGGATCAACTGCCATTCCACGTGACTAAAACCACCCATAAGCTCTAAACTGTGTAGGCTCTCTTTTCTAGGACAAGTGGTTTTGCAAAACTGAGGTCCTTAGCTCCCAGGTTTAAGGTGGTTGTTTTATATTGTTAACCTCCTGATTCTGGGGGCTGAGCAAGAACAAATGCTTGTTTACAGTTTACTCTTTCTGATGGCTGTATGAAGACGGAGCACATGGTCATCTCACTTTCTAGGTTTTTTCAAAACTGTTATTGTTAACTTCAAAGTTTTCACTTTTGAGGTTTGATTTGTAGCAATTGTTGAAATGGTTTTGAAAAATGAAAAATAAACTTACCAGCTCTACCTCTGGTGAAACAGAGATCAACATGGACAAAATTGATTTCTCTTCAAATTGTTTATACAAGTTAAAAGATCTCAATTTCCTTCAGAGAAATCGACAAAGAAAGCATTTGATAAACTACAAAACTAAGCATTCATCTCTGTGTAGATCCAAATACAAGACCAGAACTTTTTTTTTATTAATTTTCATTCTTAAAATCTGACAGTACTTGGACCCCAGCAGCTTAAGTCCATAACTTTCCTCACACGCTCTTCCCTTTTGTTAGTAACACTAACAGCATGACTCGGTTCTTTCGCACTAGAAGCCGTTGATGATGAAGTAGCAACAGTTGAAGAAGAAGAAGCAGTGGAAGAGGTATTGTATTGAGAATAGGATCTAACTTTGTTCTGGGCATGTTGTGTCATTGACCTCATTGTGTAATTCCACCTGCAAATGCCCTGATCCTTTAAGGCCTCCACAGCGCCAATGCTGGTTGCAACAATCCAAGCTTTCCCAGCAGCACTCATGATCTATTGCTTTCGAGTTTTTAGTGATCTCGAAAGATGTGAAGACTGGGGCTTGATTTGGTGAGTAAAAGAGACGAATTCGAGGATTGATGTAGGTAAACTCAAGACTTAATATATATAGGATTGACAGATGGCCAGGACTGAGGACACGGAGAAGTGAAAACCAGAGGCGGTTTACCCAATGATTTGGGAGACAGACCATGGTTTCACCATGATTTTAAATAATAGTAGTTTAGACTGGGATTGGATGCTTAGAAGTTAGAACAAAGCACTTCAAACTTAGAAACTTTAGTAATATACTGTTAATTATTAATAAAATTAAAGCTAACATAAAATAATATTTTAATTTTAAAATAGTAAAACATTTAACAATAATTTGAAAAATAAAAATAGTTTTATGGCTGCCTGATAAATATAATTTAAAGTTAAAATATCTTTAAAATACATAAATTTAAAATTATAAAATATTTAAAATAGATTAATAAAATTAATTTATCTATAAATTTTATTTAATATATAATTATTATCAATAATAAAATTATAATTATGGAAGAGTATTATATTACGATGGCCACCAAATTGATGACTCTTTTTTTACTTATAAAATCACCTTAATTTTTTTAATGCCCAAAAATGAGTGATTCTGTGGTCAATATTCTTTGTAATTTAAAGAGAATTAGTTGTCTCGTCTTGAATTATTTACTTCATCCAAGTGATGTGAGATTTTTAAACTAATTAATACCTCTTAAATTTAAAAGAATTTCAATTAAATGTTTGTTTTTATTTATTTTATTTTTAAATTTAATAAAAAAGTGTTTGTTTAAGTTTTTAATTTGGGTTTCTTCAAAAGTGGTTTTTTTTTTATAATATGATGTATTATCAACTAAATATATATTATTTAATTAATAATAAAATTATGAATTATTTATTTTAATATTATATCTAATTAATTAGAATTACTAATAATTAAAATTTATTTAATTTTATAATTAAATTAATAATAAATTTAAAATATTTTCAAAATATATAAATTTAAAATAAAATTTTGAGTATATTTAAAATAAAATAAAATTTTAAAATTATTTATTTTAATAAAATAAAATAAAATAATTGATATTGATATTGATAATTTATTAACAAATATTATATAAGAGATTAAAAATAATTTATCTTTAAATTTTATATAATATTGGTGTTAAAAATTAAATAGACTTTTTGAGAGAAAAAATAGAAACTAAAAACAGAGAGTAAAAACGGCCTTAACCTTTCATCTTCACTTGAAATTCATATAATAAACTACAATAAGTATGAAAATAAATAATGAATGTGTGATTTATTTGTGAAGTAGCATCTTCTGTTTTACAAATATGCTAAAATATTTTCTTAAACTTTTTAAAATTATTTTGTTGAAGATAGGTTTTAAGTCCTTACATCATCCACTAATGCAGAAACGTGTAGAGATCAAGAGAAATAAAACAGTAGAGATGGATTTGTAACAAAAAAGTCTGATTTAACAATTAAAGGTATAATTTAGACTTAGAATTATTTCTAACGATACGTAGCAGACTGGAATTGAACTGCGTAGCTTCGGATAATGATCAAGTGACATTTGTTCACATCATGAAAAAGCCTTGCAAAGCCATCACGATCGGGAGCTTGAAGAACAGTAATTACGCGTACAAACAATCACAAGCTTCTGCAGTTTGTTTCTTCTTCTTCTTCTTTGTTTTTTTGTTAATTACATTATAAAAAAGAGCTTAAATTTTAGTCAAAATTTTAATTATATGCCATAAACTGTTTAAATTTTTCAATTTTTTTAATTCTAACGTGAAGTTCAAAAAGTAGCAATAAAATGCTTAAATTTTTATTTTTTTTAATTCTAATCTGATATTAGTGTTTCTGTTAAGTTTTAAAATGACCTAAATCAAATTACGCAGTCTCGATAACCTTACTGATGCAGTACTCTGTAATGCAAGAGTGACTTAGGGCGTGAAAAGAACGAACAGAAAATAAATGACCAAGGACATTAAGAAAACAATAAATAAAGTTAAGACTATAATCGAAGAAAATTAAAAGTTAAAAAATTTTATTATTTTTAAAGTTTATATTAGAATTAAAAAAATAAAAAATAAAAAATTTTATTACTATTTTTTAAATTTCGAGTTATAATTAAAATTTTAAAAAAAATTCATCGTTTTTTAACAATTAACCTTGTTTTTACTTTCAAAAAAAAAAACAATTAACCTTTTTTCTTTTGGGATCACAAACTTCGACAATCATTTACGGATGCACTTGTCTGGAACTAATTTCTTGGATCCATTGCAGACAAAAAGGATAGGAAGGAACTACAAAGTAAAAAGATGGTTACTTTGTGTGGTAACTAAAACCTTGTTGTATTAGGACCCCAACAATCCAAATGCATAATCTTTTTAATGGAATCCTCTGATTTCAACATGTCATCATTTGGCATGATAGAAGAAGGTGGCATCATCTTGTCCTGAGCAAAAGTTGTCATACTGGTCATGGCTCGCTCTTCCAGTGACCTTATGGTGTGATTCCACCTGCAAATTCCTTGGTCTTTCAATCCCTCCACTGCACCAATACTCGCAGCCGTAATCCAAACCCTCTTCGCTGCTGCACTACTCATATTTCGTCAACTCAGACAAACGGGCTTGGAGCTGGAGGGTGAGGAGCTGGAGGTGTTGGCTGTTACATGGTTTTCTTGGCAGCATAGGCAACATCGCCAATGGATTGGGAAATAGCCCACAGTTTTTATGATTGCTAATCCAAAACATTGTGCTTAGGTCACATTGACAGTGAAGTGATTGGAACATGACAATTTCACATTGACAGCCGCAATCCAAACCCTGTTCGCTGCTGCACTACTCATATTTCGTCAACTCCGTAGGGCTGAAACTCAGACAATGGTGCTTGGAGGGTGAGAAACTGGAGGTCATGGCCGTTACATTCTCTTTTGCATTATATAGACAAATGCTTTGTTTTGGTTTTCTCGGCGGCATAGGCAACGTCGCCAATGGCTTGGGAAATAGCCCACAGTTTTTGTGATTGCTATTCCAAAACTTTGTGCTTAGGTCAATTGACATTGAAGTGAACGGAATATGACAATTTCATGAATTATGTCTTATTTAATATAAATTATGGCCTCATTAAACAAGCAACTAACTACCCATTTTATAAAACCATCAATTACGGAGCTCAAATTATACATGATAGACGAATGGCAGAAGCCATGAACTAGTCCGTTTCAGGAACTCAGTTCAATCAGTCCAAAGTTCTAAATTTCACCTTTAACTCCCATTCTGTTTCCGGTTTAAAAGACAATGGCTTACAAGTCCTTGATAAGGTTAGTGCCCATTCTGATTCTGGAAACATTTCACGAATTTATTCATATTTACATCTATAGTAGCTTATGAATGTTAATGGATGTGGTAATATGGAAGCGGATAGTATGCTTATTCCATTGGCAACTCTAATTGGAGAGAAATTGAAGCAGTATGATTGATCAAAAGTCAAAACCTGGCAATCTATTTACAAAAACGAAAAGGTCTCTTAGTTTGGACCCCAACAACTCAAATACATGACAGTTCTCAATGACTCCTCCGATTTTCTGAGCTTCTCATCTCCTCCTTTCTTGGCCAAAGAAGAAGCCGGAACAGACAACGCTTTAGCTTGTGAATAAGACCTGATATTGTTCTTGGCATGTTGTTGAATAGACCTCAGTGCATAATTCCATCTACACAATCCCTGATCTTTCAATGCCTCTACAACTCCTACGCTCGCTGCCACCATCCAAGCTCTGCTTGTTGAACTCATTTTTTCTTGCTCACTTTAGGATGGAATAGAACGGATTTTCTGTAAGATGCTATCAAAAGTAGTTTAGTGGTTTGTTTTGGCCAAAAAGATGGGAGAGAGGTATTATATAGCGTGGGGCAAGTAAAAGAACACAAGTGGTTTCTGGGACAAAACCAGGGGTGGTTGACGGGTTTCACTAGAAAATGAGGAAAGCCAATGGTTTTCTGGCAGTGGTATTCCTGAACTAGTTCAGCTGTCACTCAATTGAGACACGCGCGGATGAAGGTGTCACGAAGTTGCGTAAAGTGACAATAATGGTCAAGTAAGCTTCAGGTAAAAAGAAGAAGAGAAAACCTGTTAAAATTGACGGTTTCAATAAAATTAAAAAAGATTGATTCGAAAAAAATTAAAATTCAATTAAAATAATTATTAACTAAAAATTAATTAATTAATTTTAATTTATAATAATTTATTAATTAATAAAAATTGACTAATTAATTATTAAATTGATCAACTTTAATAAAAATTATTAAAATAAATTAAAATTTTAAAATTGACTTAAAAATTTAAAATTCATAATTAAACAGGCTAAATTAGTTAAATTTTTAATTGCTAATTAAATTACCATCATGCCATTTTAGATAGAAACTTTGTCAAGTAGTGGTTCCAATACATTTTGGCACCTTTAGGAGTCTGCGGTATGTCACTCGGCTAAGATTCCCAAGGAAGAGCTAAAGAATTTTAGGCGTTTTATGTTGTCTTTGCAGTAACCAAATCTTTGGTCCATTTATCCAGTACCTATTATGTTCCATTCATTCACAACTATAAATTTCAACGGATCCCAGCAAAATCTATGACTATGAATGAGTGGGACAAAATAGGTACTAGATAAATGGAACAGATGATTTAAAGCCGTCTTTGCATGGGTCAGGGGCCACGAATAACAGGCAATGATTGATCATCTCTTTGACCTTGTACTTCTTGCTAGTCCTGTCTTATAAAAATAATAATTTATTTTTATTAGATAAAAAGAAAGAAATTGAACTACTCTTGATAATTCAATATCTTCAGGAAGATTTGATGATCCAATTTAAGTTCATGTTAGATTGGTTCCTAATATGAAGAATTATATTACTTGTTTATATTATAATAAACATTTGAAATGTGAGGGAATAACTAGATTACAAAAATGTTTAGTTAGGATCAAAGGTGATATGAAGTCTTATAAGAAACTTAGTCATGATATACATTGTAATTGATTTTTTTTCTTGAAGAGTATCAAAATGAGAAAGAAAGAAAGCAAAGATTGAGCAATGAATCAGTAATGAAAGTTCTTTTTACATTGGTTACGATAATAATGATAATGTTGAAGGTGGTATTCCTACCCAAAAAAAAAGAAAGAGAGATTGTTGGAACTGATACGAGGAATATCTTTTTCTATATTCTTGGTCTTTATCGTAATTTTCTTCTATCCATTTAGTAGCTTAAAAGGCATTTAATGTTTCAACATAAGCATTTAATATATGGCCATTATTTTATTGTAAAGATGAAGCTTTTTAGTGAATAAAAAACGATGGAAGCCATGAATATATGCTGCAAGAAAGGCATTTCAACAAAAGCATTTAATATTTCAGAGATGCATCGAATGAATGTAAGGCACGTAAATCGATGTATTTAATGCAGGCAACATAAAAGGCTCATTAGTCCACACATTTCCTCTGCAGTCTACACACAGTGGTTCTCTCCTTTTTATTTTTCTCTGCTTCCTTTTCCTCTTCCTCTGCCTCCTCATGGCTACCACCATTTCTCAAGCCTTAATTCAAATGCCTAGCGGCATAGATGATGACAATCTCTACTGCGATAGCTGGAAGCTTTCTATTGAAACCAACAACGCTGGTTACTGGAATGCAGCTATTCCCCGATGCTCCAGCTACGTTAAGGACTACATTAATGGCTCAAAGTACCTCTCCGACTCTATGGTCGTTGCTAAGGACTCCATAGCCTTCGTTGAGACCATTAACATTAGCTCCGATGGGAAGGACGCTTGGGTTTTTGACATCGACAAGACTCTCATTTCTAACAAGGTATACTTCCAACGTCATGGATAGGAGTAAGTGAGACATGTCTCTAGCCCTTGCATGTCATTGTTACTTAATTTCTTCCCATGAATTTTCATTAGCACTTTTAACCTGATTTTGGACAATAGATCAAAACGTGCGAACGACTTCTCTTTCAAAGAGTGGGTGGAATCAACCTAAGCACCAGCTTTACCAGCGAGTCTGAAGCTCTACAAGTACTTGAAAAGGCGGGGTTTCACTTTATTTTTATTGACTGGGAGGGATGAAAGTAGAAGGGATGCCACTGTCAGCAATCTATTATTTGTTGGATACTGTGGTTGGGACAGGCTAATTCTCAGGTGATGATACAAAACTTCTTCCCTAGACTATACTCATCAAGCTTGAGGTGAAGGATGTTTGGAAAGAGTACACAGGCTGACCTTTGAATGATATGGAAATATACACACTAACAAGAGCTATGAAGACATAAATAAACACAAACCTGGATGAATATGAGGCGCAGAGAGGATGAAGATGCTGGATGAAGATGCGGCGCAGAGAGGATGAGTGCAGAGAAAAAAGAAACAAGGTTTGAAAACGCGATACTTTTTGTTGTGAAATATCGCGGAAACGTGAATTTTCCGTTTCCGTAAAAGAGTTGCGGTTTTTTTTATTTTTTAAAACAGCGAAATAAATCAAATACAACTAAACGTGATTTATATGAAAGTTTCCATTTTCATAAAAACCGCAACAAAAAACGAGAAAAAAATCGAAAACAAACAGGGCCTTAGTTTTTATCATGTTACTTAGAAAGCGGAAGTAATTTGAAAGACTTGATTTGAAAATAACGTTAAACCAATTCAAAATTCTAAAAAAGTTCAATAGTCTGATTGATTGAGCTCGTATTAAAAAAAAAGGGCTGAGCTTTAGAGTAGAATTAAGTTTTTTTTTTGGTGTAACGGAGGAAACAAAGTAAAGAGGACTAACGCCTCAAAGAAGCAACAGATCTCTGATCATTAAGAAGTAGAGTGTGCATGCCCGGGGCCGGAGAGTCTCAGATAGACCAAGAGGACGGATTGAAAGAACCCTGTCTTGCTAGAAAATCAGCACACTAATTAGCTTCCCGAAAAATATGCTGAAGACAACAAGACCAATCCCTTCGCATAAACTCTTGAATGTCACCAATCAGAGTATGATGCGGATGAAACTGTGAGCAAGGATTTGTAACAAGGGTAACAACTTCTAAAGAATCTGATTCAATCAACACCTTCCGATGACCACAGTCCCAAGCTAAAGCTAGCCCATGATAGATAGCTTTCAATTCAGCCATCATATTCGTGGTAAGACCAAGAAATCTTGAGAAACCCACAAGTCATAAACTATTAGAGTCACGAATCAAACCTCCGTACCCAGCATCACCAGGATTTCCTCTAGCACTCCCATCAACATTGAGCTTCACGTAACCTTCTGGCGAACAAGACCAGGTAACCCACACCTCCTCCTTATGCCTTCACACACCATCTTCACAATACGTCATCTGGCATTCATTTAACAACTTGGCATGCCACCTCAATTGCTCAATAGTAGGAAGCACTTTATGCTGAATAACATCTTGATTCCTTGCACACCAAATAACCCAAGCCCTAGTAACAACACGCAAGACCACAATCACTTAATTTAAATTTATTGCTTGATTTACTAAATAAATTATTCAAAAAATATAATTTATAAACTATTGCATCCTCTCTTTTTTTTTTAGTATTTCCAAAGGCAGGTGAAAATTCTCTATACTTACGATCAGTTTATTTTTACTTTATATTTTAGTTTTATGTTTTTATTTTAAATTAACTTAAAAATTTTGTTTGTTAAAACTTTTGATTTGGTTTATTCTTATTTTCATAATTTATAAAAATCACAAAAATGACTTTTTTATAGTTTCATTCTTTTGTCACAATGTGATTTATTTTAATATTAATATGTATTATTTAATTATTTAATATTCGTTAGTAATAAAATTATAAATAATATATTTTAATTTTATAATTACTTTAAATTCAATTTTTTGAAAAATAAAATATTTTAAAATTCAATTATTATTTGATAAATACACTTCAAATTTAAAATGTCTTAAATACATAAATTTCGAAAAAAATTATTATTGAAAGTTAAAATATAAATTAACAAATAAGTATTAATTTATTGATACATATTTATTTATTAAAATATAATTAATTAATTAGCTACAATTAGTTAGTCTTTAAATTTTATTTTATTTTTAATTTTTAATAATGAAAATTTAAATATGATGACATTCACATCAATTATTGAACAAAGTTTTTAATTTAAAAATAGAGATAAAAATTAAAAGCCATAATAAATAAATAGAATAAAATAAGAAGTATTTGTTAATCAGAATTCAGAAATGGCAATAACATAGTGGATGATGGGATTATGGTATCGGAATATCAAGCCAAAGTTTTACGAGATAAATAGTGAAAATAAAAATTATCATAAAATTATTAAGAATGTATCTTATATAAACGAAACTTAAATTAGTAGACTGGAATTGAACTGCATAGCTTTGGATAATGAAAACTGAAAAGCCTTTCACAGCTTTCACGAGTCCGAGTCGGAGTCGGAGCCCGAAGAACAGTAATTACGCGTGCAAACAATCCAAAGCTTCTGCAGTTTGTTTCTTCCTTTTTATCGCAAACTTCGACAATCATTTACAAATATACTTGTCTGGAAATAATTCATCGCAAACAAAAAGGATAGGAAGGAACTAAAAAGTGAAAAGATGGTTACTTTGTGTGGTAACTAAAACCTTGTTGTACTAGGGCCCCAGCAATCCAAATGCATTATCTTTTTAATGGAGTCCTCTGATTTCAACATGTCATCATTTGGCATGATAGAAGGTGGCATCGTGACATCGTCTTATCCCGACCAAAAGTTGTCATATTGGTCATGGCTCGCTCTTCCAGTGACCTTATGGTGTGATTCCACCTGCAAATTCCTTGGTCTTTCAATCCCTCCACT